>MJUT01008147.1:10038-24148 GCA_002080005.1 Gigantidas platifrons
TCTTTACCTCCAGTTGTTTGGAGGAAGTTTCATGTCTTATTTACGTTATTTGTGTTTGTTTGGTTCATCTTTACCTCCAGTTATTTGGAGGAAGTTTCATGTCTTATTTACGTTATTTGTGTTTGTTTGTGTATAGTGGTGTCTAACACATACTGTGTTGTGTTTTGTAGTTGTTGTGGTTGCTTGGTTTGTCTTCGTCTTGTGTCTTGTTTACGCAATGTTGCCAGTTTCTCTGGAGTATCCATTCTTGATTGTTTTCTCTGACTTTCATTCAAACTGAAATATATCTAATAAATCGTTTCAGTACCGCTGTATTGACGTGTTAGTGGATACTGCCCTCGCGCACATCAATCATCAAATTACTATTTGAAGCGTTCGATACATAACAGGAAATCAAAAGAATGTAAATCTCCTGTTTACGGTCTGAGATATATTATGTAATATGTTATTCTGATTAATATTTTATCGTCGTTTATATATTAAAATATATGTATTAAAAGCTTATTTTCTCTAAATATAACCACTAAGCGCATCTTATAATAAAAGGGAAACCATGGAAACTAAAGCAAAATATCATACTATGTAAATCTCCCTTGTAACAATGGTACATATTAAATAGTAACACATTCAAAAGGTTGTATTAAAATCAATACGGAAGACGGAAGTGAAACGATATTTTGCTTTTAAAATATTAAGTTTTAATTGGTTCGATGAATTTTGTTTAATGTGATTTCTTTACCAAACAACATCCCTTCTTTTGCCGAAGGTTATCCTCACAAACCTCTATGGAATGTTTACAAGCCTTGATAAATTATCTAAACCATAAACAACGGACAAAACAACAACAACGTTACAAACAGTAAACAAACAGCTAGACAGATTACAAATGTAATCACGTGCAAAATCGGAAATGTTTTTTCTATCTTTGCATTTGGTATTCGTTGAGAGTCCAAGCTGTAGAAATACTTATCTAGAGACTTAGGTTTCATTAATACAGCACGTTAATACGGTAGTAAAATGGATTCCTTTCGAGGTTTCCTTGTGGTTGTTAGGGATCATATGCACACTAGATAGGACAAAAAAGGGATAACCTCTAATAAACATTACTTTTTTTTTTCTTTCTTATTATTTTTGTATGGGTGGTGGTGATAGTGGGGGGAGGGGGGTTAATTCAAGCTATGGGTGTTAGAGGAACTTTCAGCAATATGTCAGTCATATATTGGATGTCAGTTCTATTGTTGGATCAAACCGAAATTGCTCGGAAATCACCGCCGACCTTGCGCAAGACACTGTGAACTTTATGTTACATCGAGTACAAACTTGATCACGTGATGTAACAATAGAGTACACCACACAATCAAACTGACATTTTTGATGATAATAGACACTAACTGTAAATGTCAATGTACATCCTACTACCAACAAGATTGAAACGATCACGACCAGTTCACTGCAATATAAACGACGTATGCTTTGACAAATTGTTTACCTTGAATAAGGGTAATAACAAAATTACCGAACTCCGAACAATCTTCCAAAGGGAAAGTCAAAACTCATAAGTAAACAAACAGACAAAATCAGTCAACAACCGGAAAACTGTGAAAACCGTAATGACCCTGAATTGGTACAATTGAAAGGAAAGACCCAGTCTTTCAGATTAGAATAATAAACATCTATCAACTGGAAATCAGATATCATTTTCATATTCGGTATTATTCAAATACCAATAAATATATATTATTTAAGAGGAGATAAAAATGTATCAATGCTCATAAATTTTATTCAAAATCTACTTAATTTTCATATTTAATTTGACAATTTTAAAGTTGACAAGATTTACTGAAGGTTTGATATTGTATATTTTACCTTTCAAAAGCGCACCGGAAAAAGCTTTTGAAAGTGTACAACATTTGAGTAAGCAACTGTTATATGATGGCTATTTTATTCACGGGTTGCTGAAAGGTAGAAAAAGGAAAGACAGCATGGGTTCTTGATTCCGATATATGTTTCATGTTTTGTTGCTTAACAACCACGATTCAATTGACGCCACTTTTCGCCTTGCACATATCAATGAATTTGAAATTAAAGATGATATCGACACAAATGGATCTTGAAATTCACAGACTGCACTTTCTTAAATGTAAGGGAATGTGTCGAAGTGGGGCGTCAAGTCTACTTGCGTAGTGAGTTAGCACTATGAAAACCAAGCGGGCTGGTCTGGTACAAAACTGGCATCATTATCATTTCATAAAAATAATTTGCTTTTGTCATAATGTACCTGCTAAATTGCTTTACTAATTCCTCAATTACTGACTCGTTCTCAACATATTGTTACAATGACACAGTTATTGTTGGAGGTAATAGAAGTACACGGCGAAACCCACAGTGTTTCCACGATGTATTTGCTTTTTTCCGTTTATCTTGCTAGTTGCTAGATAGAACGGGTACCAGTTTGTCCATCCTAAGGGGAAATAACTCTTATGAAAAAAAGTGTAAAAAAGTATAATTTTAGAAACCAATCAGGAATGTACAAGAAGTCTATTGCAAACCTAGTAAACATATATGTACTGTACTGTCGGAAAATAATCACATAAACAGTATAGATCTTATACTATGGTACTATTTCTTGACATCTGGTCACGCTCGAATTCTTTTTGAGAAGATATTTCACCCCCTGTAAGAATGTGACAGTTCTTTACAAACAATAATATAAAGCAAACATTTATACGACGTCTATCTATCACACAGAGTACTACGTCTAATGTGCTTAATTAAGTTTAAAATTATATAATAAACATATACATGTATATATGAATGTCAAGCCTTTTAAAAGGTAACTGCATTTATTGGCACTGATTAGCTGATTAGTGATATTAGCATAAAGAACCAGGTAATAGATAGATAGTTACTAAGCGTTTTTTGCTATGGTTCATATAATTTATGACAAAAGGTTCGTGGAAGGGTTAATATTTTCGTCACAGTTTTTGCACATACATGTATAATAAAGAAATTCTAAATCCAGCCACTTTTTTTTGTACCAAGTCAGAAAAGTGAACGATCATGTAAATAAATATGCGATAGGGGTATCAATTTTGACCCCTTCTACGATTTTTCGATGGGAGTATGGATATCGATATTCCGACAGTGTGGTAGTTTTTGTTCTCCATTTTATTAATGTCTCTAGCGTCTTTCTTTAATGTAACGTGTCTTAAACAGCAAGAGAGTGATTGTTGTTTTTCATACCACATCTTTGAGTAAGTTTGAAGATACCCAAGAGGAAATCAGAAGAGGCAATTCAAAGAAGAACAGACAATACAATAGTCAAAAGATTTACGGCTTCTGGTCAGTTAATCCTTTGGGATCTTCAAACTTTTTTTTATCCCTGTGCTTCACGACATTTATAATACGGTAATGATTTCTTATATCTCGTTAGCGCTGAAGGAATGTTCCTGATCTATGCAGTTTCTGTTATCAAAATTTGCTATAAACTTAATAGAATTTGAACTAAAATAGATTTGTTGGAAGAAGGATGGAGAATATAATGGCCAAAGAGAGGAAATAGTAAACAAACAAAAACAAGCAATGGTTCACAAAACACAACATAAAAAACTAAAGATTGAGAGATATGTACCGAATTGAAAACCGTAAATGAATTAGGTGCTCCGGAAGGGAAATGCATTCCTGTTCCACTAATGACACCCGTCATATTACTCATATTGAAATTCCATTGATCAGTCATATTATGGGATCAGTCAGCATGGCTATGGTTATCCAGTTTTTAGTCATGTTCGTGTTACTCGATCTTTAGTTTTATATGTATGTTTTGTAGATCGTTGTTTGTCCTTTAGTTTTTAGTGTGGTTCGTGTTACTCGATCTTTAGTTTTATATGTATGTTTTGTAGATCGTTGTTTGTCCTTTAGTTTTTAGTGTGGTTCGTGTTACTCGATCTTTAGTTTTATGTGTATGTTTTGTAGATCGTTGTTTATCCTTTAGTTTTTAGTGTGGTTCGTGTTACTAGATCTTTAGTTTTATATGTATGTTTTGTAGATCGTTGTTTATCCTTTAGTTTTTAATGAGGTTCGTGTTACTCGATCTTTAGTTTTATTTGTATGTTTTGTTGATCGTTGTTTGTCCTTTTATCTTTTTTACAATTGTATTGCTTGTCCTTCTTTGATTAACAACTTCTATCTATCTATCACTTTGGTACCTTTAATCTGTTTTCCCCAGGTATATTAATCTGTACCTATTGTTGTCATATAGCATAGATTAAACGAATACAATTCGTCAACGATGTAATATGTCTTGAAATATCAGACTTAAACTTAATAAGCTTTATTGGTTTGATTCCCATAGAAACAAGGAAGAAAATTACAATTTTTTTTATTAGATCTCTGTATTTGTGTTAACAGATATCACTTTAGTAGCTAATAAAGGTACTTCAATGGTTTCAATTACTAGAAACGATAGCATTGATGAAAAGGTTTCTCAGTGATTACATTACATTGTTTTGAAAACATGACCGTTATCAAACCGAGACTCCAATAGAATTTCAGTTATTGATATATGATATTGATATATTAAATCGCATTGATCAAGACATTATTTATTCAGGAAGACATTTTGAAGGAATAGTATTACTTTAATAGTTTTGTTTTCTTTCTTTTTCGTTTTTGTTTGGTTTTTTTTCTAGATTTTTTGTTTGCTTGTTTTTTCTTGATTTTTGTTTGAATTGTTTTCTTTCTTTTTTTTCTTTTTTTTTAAATATTATTTGCTTTGTTTTTTGTTTTTTGTTTTTTTCTTTTTTTCTTCATATAAACCACTTTTAAAACATCCCGGATAAAACAAAATACAATTGAACGCAAATTGTGTAACGTTTTGTAAGTCAAATCACGATGTTTTAAATGAAAAATAAATATATACATCTGATACAATTTACATTATTTAGTCATTAAAGCATCGACACAAATGTGAAATTAGCATATATTCGTGCGATTGATCTACAAAGTAAAGTTATTATCGATTAATATATAAACATACCGTAATTGCAATAAAAAAAAAGTCTTTAAAACTTTCATCTATAGCTGATATGGATATTTATAACTTAAAATATTGACATGGAAATTTACATTGCAAATATAAGCAAGAGAAACAGCTATAACTGTTACAAAATTGGTGCCAGGTAAGAATTTCCCCATTATCAATTGTCGCGTGCAAACAAACAAAAAACAATAAAAAAAAATATGAAAAAAAAGTGGAAAAAAAATATAATAAAAAATTGCTTAATCCTAAGCAAAATTAAAAATAAAATAAAATCGATAATTTACTGAAAAATAACAGTCTAGAGTAGTTTAAAAACTCATATAATCCCTATAACTACTAAATACAGAAAACAAACATCCATTATATATATTTAATTATTGCTATTACCGGTAATGCGATTTCCGATGTCAAGGTGTCCATATTCAAACAATTTTCCAATAAATAATTCAATTGATTTCTATTTGTTTACACCTGAAACATGTGTAGTATAAAATATTCAATAATGTGAGAGATTTAAAGAACGACATTACAACACGTGGTTGAACTGACATGTGTACATAATCTTTGGTCTTGTAGATAATGTCGTTAAGAGATTTAAATTAGACGTCTTATAAGGTAAGAATTATAACTTTTAGTGGGGTTCGTGTTTCTCGATCTTTAGTATAACTTTTAGTGGGGTTCGTGTTCCTCGATCTTTAGTTTTCTGTGTAGTGTTTTGTGGGTAAGAATTATAATTTTTAGTAGGGTTCGTGTTGCTCGATCTTTAGTTTTCTATGAAGAGTTTGAAGATACCAAAGGAGTAATAAGAATCCGTATATTGAAGAAGAACAGACAACACAATAGTCATAGAAAAAGGACTGAGGGACAAACAACTATGTAATGTTTAGTCGAACGATGTTTGTCCTTTTTGTCTTGACCTTGTGTTGTCTGGCTTTCTTCGATTTACAGCTTCTGATTACCCTTTCGTACCTTCAACATTTTCTTCTGGAGCACCTGAGTTGACAACCCCCTCCCCCTCCCGGTTTTTAGTGGGGTTCGTGTTACTAGATCTTTAGTTGTATGTGTATGTTTTGTAGATCGTTGTTTGTCCCTTTGTACTTTTTGTTTGACCCATCGTGTTGTCTGTCCGTCTTCGATTTACGGATTCTGATTACTCTTTGGTATCTTAGATTTACGGATTCTGATTACCCTTTGGTATCTTTGATTTACATATTCTGATTACCTCCCTTTGGTATCTTAGATTTGCGGATTCTGATTACTCTTTGGTATCTTAGATTTACGGATTCTGATTACTCTTTGGTATCTTCGATTTATGGATTCTGATTACCCTTTGGTATCTTAGATCTACGAATTCTGATTACTCTTTGGTATCTTAGATTTACGGATTCTGATTACTCTTTGGTATCTTAGATTTACGGATTATGATTACTCTTTGGTATCTTAGATTTACGGATTCTGATTACTCTTTGGTACCTTAGATTTACGGATTCTGATTACCTCCCTTTGGTATCTTAGATTTACGGATTCTGATTACCCTTTGGTATCTTAGATTTACGGATTCTGGTTACTCTTTGGTGTCTTAGATTTACGGATTCTGATTACCTCCCTTTGGTATCTTAGATTTACGGATTCTGATTACTCTTTGGTATCTTAGATTTACGGATTCTGATGGCCTCCCTTTGATATCTTATATTTACGGATTCTGATTACCTCCCTTTGGTATCTTAGATTTACGGATTCTGATTACCCTTTGGTATCTTAGATTTACGGATTCTGATTACTCTTTGGTATCTTAGATTTACATATTCTGATTACTCTTTGGTATCTTAGATTTACGGATTCTGATTATCCTTTGGTATCTTAGATTTACGGATTCTGATTACTCTTTGGTATCTTAGATTTACAGATTCTGATTACTCTTTGGTATCTTAGATTTACGGATTATGATTATCCTTTGGTATCTTAGATTTACGGATTCTGATTACCCTTTTGTATCTTAGATTTACAGATTCTGAGTACTCTTTGGTATCTTAGATTTACAGATTCTGATTACTTCCCTTTGGTATCTTAGATTTACGGATTCTGATTACCCTTTGGTATCTTAGATTTACGGATTCTGATTACTCTTTGGTGTCTTAGATTTACGGATTCTGATTACCTCCCTTTGGTATCTTAGATTTATGGATTCTGATTACTCTTTGGTATCTTAGATTTACGGATTCTGATTACTCTTTGGTATCTTAGATTGACGGATTCTGATTACCCTTTGGTATCTTAGATTTACGGATTCTGATTACTCTTTGGTATCTTAGATTTACGGATTCTGATTACTCTTTGGTTCCTTAGATTTATGGATTCTGATTACTCTTTGGTATCTTAGATATACGGATTCTGATTACTCTTTGGTATCTTAGATTTATGGATTCTGATTACTCTTTGGTATCTTAGATTTACGGATTCTGATTACCCTTTGGTATCTTAGATTTACGGATTCTGATTACCTCCCTTTGGTATCTTAGATTTACGGATTCTGATTACTCTTTGGTATCTTAGATTTACGTATTCTGATTACCTCCCTTTGGTATCTTAGATTTACGGATTCTGATTACTCTTTGGTATCTTAGATTTACGGATTCTGATTACCTCCCTTTGGTATCTTAGATTTACGGATTCTGATTACTCTTTGGTATCTTAGATTTACGGATTCTGATTACTCTTTGGTATCTTCAAACGTTTCTTATGTAATTAAATAAATGCAACATTCCAAAATATGTTTTAAGATGTCAGCAGTTTTAATTTTACTATAGGAAATTGCAACCTTTCGATTATTTTTTAGTTTAAAGGTCAAGAGATTACAAAAAGATAGCTTCTTATAGAAAGTTGCATGTACTATAAGGACTATATATATATGATGTGTCTGTTACTTCTGTCAAAAGAAGGTAGGTTCATTTGCTGAAACAAAACTTACTTTAAAAAAAGGATGAGTGGGTTGGGGGTTAAAACAAGAATGATTAAATCATGCATGATTTTGTCATGCATGTTTTGTTTCATTAGGGACCGACCATTTAACTTGCAGGGTGGGGATTATGGGTTTTTTTTCTTTCAGAAATGTTTTTTCGGACAACACGAGAGTTAGAATTTTTTTTTTCTCCCGAATTTAGCATTAGGTTATATGACAAAAACTCTGAATCAGATTATTTTTTTTCCTCCACCAAAATAAGAATATTTTTTTCATCAACATTGGGAATCAAAATATTTTTTTAGAAAAAAAACATAACACCCCTCCCCCCGTTGGAGGTTAAATGGTTCGTCCCTTATACAACATGTCAAAATCATGAGGAACTAAAGCAGCTCCCGATAATTCTGCCATATCTTATATGAATGAAGAAGAACTTATTGTTTCTCTGTGTAAGATCATATTTGCAAGTGCAATTCAAAGATTACGAAGTAAAAGAAGACAAAGGAGGCAATCCTCTTCTAACCACTGTTTTATTCTGACCCGTGATGCATGTTTTTTGACCTTTGTCGTAAACATATAAAATTTATATGGTGACTGAATGTTCCACATGCGTTCTTCATACAATTCACAAAGCTGTTGAATTTGACCTTTTGCATACAGTTCCTCTTAACTAGGTATATTTGCTATTTTCTTTGATTTATTTCCATGTGGTAATGCTGATGATGTTGTGCTTACATAGATAACATTGGTGACATTTGCTTTGATTGGTTGAAATGTCATAAATTGACATGCAGGATAAAACAAGTCCTATTCCCTGTCAGTAATAATAGTACATGTATACATGTTCGTATTAGTCATTATTACCGCCACGATATAACTGAAATATTGTTGAAAGTGGCGTTAAACACCATAACCCTACCACCATAAACACTATTAGTCAACACTGTTTACACAACAAGACTGGCCAGATCATCCATAGCAAATCATGTCATGTAAACACTGCAGTTTCTCGTGTCAGCCATGTTTTAGGCGACATAAATGACAAATTCGTGTGTTGTATACATGTATTCACTCATTTTCACATAACCGTGAAATTCAATGTCATCGAATTTTAAGTGCCCCAATTATGCTAGATTTTGTTTCATCTCCCTGAAAGTTATGTTTGATTGGTTCTTTGAGACCATACGTTTAAAATAAAACCCACTTAAAAGTGGATTAGTCTCAAAATTCCAACTGACGAGTGCTAAATATCACAGAACAGACAAAATAATCTATGTCACAACTTAATGGTATTGTTTTTATCTATATAAAAGCAAATGCTATTCTGGTGATACAAAGAAGCTGAAAGCATGCAAACATCTATGGAACCAAACATTTTCAGACAACAATCTCTTTTTTTCAAGTGACATTTTGTTTTACAATATTGATCCTTTAAAAATTGTCGCACCATCCATGATGTAATTTACGAGTCCAGGACCGTTGGACCTTACCATTTTATTCAGTTACAACAGATATATATTATTTTCTCTTTATTTTAATCATCAAACAACTATATAACAAAGAAATGAAGCTTGACCTCACGTAACAAAGTGAAAAAAAAATCATAACACAAGCATTGGTATATTTTTAGTGCGTCAAGTTCAGAATGTAATCATACGGGACACTGTTGCAAACAAATGTATCAATTCTATACACATTTCCAGTGTGATATTACTCCTATTGACTACTAAAAACATGAAAAATATCAGCATAAAGTTATAAAACTCAAAAATTTCCGATAAATTGTCAAAAAGAGGCGACAATGTAATTTACGAGATGTAATCTACGAGTCGACATATCGCGTAAAAGGGGGATATTGGATAAAGGGAGTGCAACGGACATGCCGATTCATTTTCATTCACCCGTTAGTGCAATAAATTTCATGGCGGCATGGCTTGAAATTAAAAAAAATGACAATCTAAACTGAAACATCGAAGTCAGCTATCAGGTAAGTCATGTAATTTAAATTCCTTATATTTTGTTAACAAAAGCAATTTGCAAATTTTTTTATGCACATTTTCAAAAAAAAACAATATTAAAGTTTCCCTTCAATATGTTTACAATGGGTTGTCACGCTGCGATCACAAGTGATTGAAACTGCAAGTTATGTCCCATAAATTACCGCATTTTGTTCCGTATATTACAAAATATAATTAAATGAATAAAATGTTGTACAGATAAAAAAAAAAGACTACACTATTGATTCCATCAGAGCACAATAAACATGTATATAGCTTATTATCCAGAAACAAATTGAAATCATCATTTACAAATAAAGACTTGTGCACATGTGGAAGAAGACGAAAATGACATGTTTCTAGTATTACCGTTTGAAATATTTGTTATATATTTCCTGTTCAGTTATATTGCATATGATTTTAAAATCAAATTTTCACGGAACACGATGCAAATAGTGCAATGAATATGAACAGTAAGCAAAGACTGGCATTTCAGTTTGTTGTCCCGTAAATTACATTACTCTTTTTCAAAACCTGCATCTCACCACTTATACTTTGTCTGTTTTAACCAAAGAAATTGATAAAGAATTGTTAATTAATGAAATTAAAAAGATTTTAGAGTTATATCAGGCATTTACTGTATTTTTTTCGGGTCAGTAATTTACAAGTCAAAAATATGTAATTTACGAGACATAGATTTTAAAATGTGCCAAGAAGTGTAATTTATTCCCAATGAAATTAACTTTCATAATATCAAATCATTAGCCATAGTACATGTATATAATGGTGAAGAATTTTACAGATAATCACAATTAAATTTTAAAATGATTTTGGAAGAAAACATTTGCTCAAAGAAAACTTTAGCAAAATTGTTTCACGTTCCAATTGTTTATTATATTTTGTTTCTGTAACCAAATTGTTCAATGAATGAATTTTAGTTGTTGTATTTGAGATTGTTCTGTTTATTAAATTGTCTACTGACGCCACACAAGGTGTTTTACTTCATGAATATGTGCAAACAGGACAGGCCACCTTAGCCTCGTAGATTACACTTGAATTTTCAAACATGTTTTGGTTGGAGCCTATAAAATTCTTATTTCTAACTTGATGCTGCAGAAAATTTGGGGAAATGTTCCCTTGATATATATTTTTCCAATGGAAGATAAACCATATTAAAAATCTTTCAAAAGATTTTGCTCAATTGTATCTGTGAAATATCACGCTTATAATAAAATGAGTGATTTATGACACTGAAGAAGTATAAGCAGCATGTGCAACCACCTCTCACCTCAACGGTTCATCTTTACCTCCAGTTGTCTATAGGAGGACTCTTGTTTACGTTGTTTGTGTTTGTTTGTGTGAGGTGGTATCCAACACAGATTGTGTTGTGTTTTTGTTTTGTTTTTGTTCATCTTGTCTACCATATGTTGCCAGTTTCTCTTGATTGTCCATTTTTGATTTCCACTTCGATATTCCCTAGCGTATATTTATATAAAACAACACATGGTGTTGGATATCCAATCGGTTAATGGGATCGCAACCCTTTTTGATCTCCGAAGAAAAAGCTAGAAATGTCAGCGATAGTGTATTTGTGTAAAAGGTATCGATTTTGGTTCTTTTTACGATTTTGATATTTAATTTAGGAATTGGTCCGCCAGTTTAAGCAAGCTATTCACATGTATACTAGAAACTTTGAATTATTTCTATATATTCATGACTTCCGCTATACGCATTTAAATACAGGCTTCAATGGCCAGATTTACAAAAAACTTGTACTTCTTACATTCTCGGTTAGAATAAATAAAATATTTGCTAGGAACACAATTTAAAAATGTGCAAACAGCCTATGTAAATATAAAAATAAATCAAGGTTTGCAGAAATAATTAAGAAGACCTATTTGTTTCTGGTTATAAAGGAGTTTTGGTATGCATATTTGGTTTAGATACTTCAAAGTCCTTCACACAAAGTACTGTGACCTTAATATAAATATTAATATAATGTTTATTTTATTTCATTGATAAAAACGTGAGAACCAAGTAGATGTATAAGTATGTCTAGATGTGACTGTATTCAAACTAAAATAACGGTAAAATAGTTACTGTCATCCTTGGGTTACAATTAAGAGTCTCGCAAGCTTCATAATGGCATTCATTTTGAAACTATTAAGTTTATCCCCAACAATTAAAATTTCCGAAATATTTTCAATAGCAGCTATGGTACTACGGGTGGAGAAACAGACTCTTATGTCTGACGCTTTATACCCCGGTATAGGACAAGTAAATCGAAAAAAGAACATGATATGAACCTTTAATCCAACAGTTACTCTTGTCTTCCAGCGACATTGTATATATTATGCAGTTTGTTGTTAATATTTAGTGAGGTCGAATTTTTATTGTCTGTCCTTCTTCAAATTACAGCTACTTCTGATTATCATGAGGGCCCGGGTGGCTCAATGAGTTAGGTAGTTGGATCACCTAACAACTCATACAAGCCTATCACAAATACGACGTGGGTTCGCGCCCAGCTTTGTAAATTACAAAAAGAGTGCACTCGCAAGTGATAAAGTTTACCAGTTGCTTGCCCATGATCGGTGGTTCTCTCCGGGCACTCCAGCTTCTTCCACCACTAAAACTGGTCGCCATGATATAGCTGAAATATTGCTGAAAGTGGCGTTGAATATCAAAATCAATCAATTAATCAATCTGATTATCCTTTTGATACATTCAATCTTTTCATGACTTTTTCTTGACTGAATGGTAAAATATAGTTTATCCATCTTCATCGGCTATCCAAAATTTTTTTTTTCCCACATGTTCATTTCCATATTTATATTTGGAAATACGTTGATGAATGAATGACAAATGGTCTGGAATTCAAAACACTTTAGTAAGCCTTACACATGAGCTAATATTCTTTGTTTTCCTCTCATCCTATATTACAAGTAGGTATAAGTAGACCAATAAAACAGTTATATGTCATGCTAAGAGTCTCGTGTTTGAAAATTGACCTCATTTCTGAATTATCTACTTTAAATATTCCCCTTACATATTGTATATTAAAATATACCAAACATTTAGGCACGAATCATGATTTATTTTTTATTGAATTGAATGCTATTGCAATTACCAGTTGTAAGTGCTTGTCAGTAGTCTGGGCTGCTAGACTATTCTTGATCCTTATTCTATTACAGTAGAAAGGGTGCATGCAACATGTTATTTTTTTTAAACAAGAACCAGTTTGAGCTTTAGTGGCTTCTCCTACACCGAAGTGTTACAGAAAAGTATAAAGATACCAAAGTGGTAATCAGAAGCCGTAAATTAGAGGTCAGATAATACAATGACGGACAACAATCCACAAAACACTGCAGAAAAATAAAGATCGAGTAAAGCGAACCCCACTAAAATCCGGGGGTGAACTCATGTTCTCCGGAAGGGTAAGCAGTTTCTGCTCCACATGTGGTACCCGTCGCGTTACTCTTGTAACAAACCCGGTGACAAGTCATGAATGAGGAAAGGACCGGATTGTGATTTCGACAAACAGAACACATCCGGGGTCATGTGTGACAGATAATCCGTAGCCGTTAACCAGGTCATAGTGGCGACCTCATTAACTTCTTCTATTGTTTAAATGACGCTTCCAAAATAGCCTTGAATATCACCGACACCTGTTATATAAACCTGACCGATCGGGTCGAGCCAAAAGCTTTTGGTATTTGTTGCTTCTCTGATAAGCATGCAACATTAACGAGTAAGAACATATACTAACCATATTGATCTAGTTCAAAGCGGGCATCGTCATCTCGTCGGTAAGTAGTTTGTTCTCTCCATGATATAGATTAACAACAATGTTTAAGTGGCGTTGAATATTAATCGCTCACTCTTGACATTCCTTCCTGCACCTTTCAAACAGATTCTACATAGCGATGACTTTTGCTGAACAATGATCACTTGTGGTAAAGCTGGTACAGATGGGAAAACTATTATAGCGACCTCATGCGGTTGTTTAGTGTTAACTATTATAGCGACCTCATGCGGTTGTTTAGTGTTAACTATTATAGCGACCTCATGCGGTTGTTTAGTGTTAACTATTATAGCGACCTCATGCGGTTGTTT
>MJUT01008147.1:28625-41227 GCA_002080005.1 Gigantidas platifrons
CATCGTCATGAAAAATGGCTGTCGGGATTGGGCCAATTGGGTAGGACAGAACTTTGTCAACAGTAACATCATCACAATTTACTAAAACCAAAGCACGACGGAAAACAAACCCGGGATTTATATGCACATTTACTATGTCACCAGTTTTGTTTTTCTTGTCATATCCTCGAATGACTTCAGATTAGATCTTCGAATCGGATTATAGAATCTACGAGACTGACCATTTGACAAATAATCTTCAACAAAAGATTTAGCCATTTTTGTACCTTCATCAATAGAATTCAACAGGGAGTCTTGAACATCTTTCGATACGTGTATCCCTGTTGAAATATTTATAAGAGGAGCGGGATGTCAGGCAACGTCAATAGGATCTGTCATTTTATTTCGTATATGGTATATCAAATCATTGACCTGCTGTTCATCACGTTTCATTGCTGAAGGCTTTGTTTCTTCGTGTTTCTAAGCCAGATCTGTCGCGCATTTCTGAGCTGAAATGACCAAGAAAATGCCGAGTCAATATCCATCTAATTAACGTAGATTTTTTACGTGTTAACTCGACGATTCCAACGATTCCTTTAGATTCTTTAATAATGTTTTTTTTCGGTTGCCATATCGCTCTATATGCCATTGACAGCTTCAGAGTGTAATTAGATGGAAAATGAAATATTTTAATCGTGTTGTTTTTAATTGGTATCAAACGAAATCAGTGAAATTTCGTGTTGACCATGCCTCTTGAATTCAAAGAGATTTAAAAATTAATAATACACATCCGAACAAAAACAGATTGTTAGTTTTGTTCATTTTTGTCTTATCTATATATTCTGATATGAAAATGTGACTGGAAAACTACGAATCATTTAGAATATTAAGACTTTTATGTATACGTGTAAATTTTCAAAAACCACAAAAACAATAAAAAAAACAAGTTTTTACAGAAATCAGACCATACGATTTTCTTACGGCATGTGGAATATTTTAGTTTAATGTATAGTCTTTCATTTTAAAGCGTTTCCATGTGTGTGTTATGTGGGTGCATTAATCTCCTTAAATAAGCGTCTTTTCAGATTTCGCCGCTGGACTATTATAACATGAATAGGAAAATTCTGTACATTTCGTTCACAAACAAAACTGTTCTCACGACTTTTTTTTATTTTATAAATCATAACATTATTGTACAAGTTAGATAAACTACTATGAAACAAAAGAAGTTACCCGTATTGCGGGATATTCAATACGGGCCGCTTCTTTATTTTTAATAGTACTGTATCTTGTACTTACAACCATTGCGCTGGAACAGTTGACTACAGTACGACAGAGATGTTAGGTTATTAATTAAATTCCTAACGGTGTATACGTGTATCAGATTTCATTTCTTTGCATTAGCATTAGGGGAAAAGGGTGTATTTTACTCTGATGAAAAGATTTCGATGCTACATTTTTGTACCTGAAAAAAAAATGGACTCTGAAACAGAATTTTTGTTCTGGGAAAAATAGTCCCTTTATGACTAATAATAAAAATCTGGGTAAAAGGATAAAAAATCAAAACCATACATGTACAATACACAGGAACACAACAAATTCATTTATACCTTTAGGCAGTAATATACAATTTTCAACAAACACAGAAAAAGAACAAGTAATAATAAAAAAAAATCTTGAAACAATGAACAAATAGAATTTTCAAGTAGCATAGTTGGTACTTTATATCATTTAAAGGGGAGCTTATTCAAAATAAATCTAAAAACGGCCAATGATAAAAGAAAATTAATATCAATAATAAATTTATGTTTGTAATTAACAATCCAAAGGGAACACATTTATGATTATTTTCAAAAAATATTCTTCATCTGTATGATATAATATATCCAGTTTATGGAAAGGAAAAACTTAATTGACCTTCCCTACCTAGATCAAGGATTTATATAGTAGTTCTACTATACAAATCCTTGCCTAGATGATCGCAGTTTTTATTTTTCCAACATATTTTCCTTTTCTCATTTTTTTTTCACAATTTTTAGTTTAAGCCACAAAAAAAATCTTTTTAGATTCTCATCCCCTCCCTTCCCACTTTTTACCATTAAATTCACGATTTTCTATTTTCAATCAATTCATTTTCAAAATTTAACAAATTCTTCATTAGGGTATCAGTATACCAAATAAAGTATATATATTTTTTATTATGTAATGTTCTATCACGATAGTTACCATATGTATCTAGTTCTACAATATTTAACTCAGTAGTCCGTAAGGGGCCTTCGTGGTGATCGTTTGGTAGCTGTTACGAGTTCGAATCTCGCCCAGGCGATACAACATTATGTGATAAAGTTTGCCAGTGACTTGTGGCAGGTCCGTGGTTTTCTCTGTGCTCTCCGTTTTACTCCACCAATAAAACTGACTCCCACTGAAATTTTTTGAAAGTGGTGTTAAACACCAAACCCAGTAGTCCGTACGTTTCCAATCAGGTACGTTTACATTTTTTTTATGTTTGCTTTTATTGTAAAGAACGCTGGGTTTTATGCAAATTCCCGATTTTTTTCGTAGCATTACTGAAATTGTAATTTAAATCGTTTGACTGTTCATTTCAATAACAGGTAGCTAACTAAAGTTATCAATAACGTTTTTACTTGCATTAGAATGGAATAAACCTACAAAAATCATGTGCTTTGCCTTCAGTCCTTAATCATTAAAAACTTCATTATGCCAAATAATTGTAATCTTCAATATATTTTACATATATATTACAATGAAATAAATTTAATAATTGGGAGTGGTTCGTGTATAGGTCAACAGATAAGAAAAGTTTGTAGATGCCAAAAGGGTTATCGGAAGTCATATATCGAAGAAGGGCAGGCAATGCAATGGCCAAAAGAAAAAGGACAAAATGATAAACAGTGGTGGTCTACAAAAAACTACACAGAAAACTGAAGATTGATCAGCACGAATCTCACTTAAAACCCGACGGAATTCTGTCGGTGACAACTTGAGTCTTCAGTTTTACATTGTATGGCAGTTCCAGGTTTTTTACGAGGATCCGCCAGTCTGATTGTACAAAATATTTGAATGCTACCAAAATCTGTCGAAAATAATTTAAAATAGTAAGAAACAACGAATTTTCTTTATTTCAGTATTTATTATGCAATTTATAATACATCTGCTCAAAATCTTTCTAAAATAAATGCTATGATTAACCGGTCGCTTGTTGTCGAATCTTTAACAGTTAATAACGCTACACGAAGAAGGAATATATTATCTGTATAATTTTGTACCAAATAAACTTAAAGAGTGTGATTTAGATTTGAAGATTGCCTAAATATAGAGAGACCTAGATATATTAATTCAAAATTTTGTATGTGGAGACAGGGACTTTATTATTCTATTTTGTTCACTTAGAGGTAGTATTTCCCGAAATTCATGTATACTTTAAAATGTTGCAATGAAGTTCATCAGTATTGCAGTGTGAGTAACCAAGCATCATGTAGGCATTACATGAACATGTATAGGCTACACCAAGGTACATGCCGATATGGCTTGTAAACGTCCGTTTTATTTCTTAATATGGTCATAAGAAAACTCTTTTCTTGCGACTTGAAGATATTACTTTTATTTTACATATACTCGTCAACTAAATCTATACTTCTAACAGGTAATATCACCCGCACCATCCAAGTTTTATAATTCAGTGCCCTCATTAGGTTAACGTTAAGATACAAGCGTCTTTGTGATTCAAACGCACAATTAACCACTTATGGAACAGTAGCGTCACCAAACGGGAGAAGCGGTGAATGATTCCTATTGGTAACTTCACAGGATTGATAAAGGGTGTCGTATAAACTTTTGCTTTATACGGTCAATGACCGTATAAAGTCTCCTGGCCCCCCCCAAATCTTAATTAAATGTCTGTCTTTAGGGAAAACATATTCCCCCTCCCCCTTCATTCCAAAAGTTAAATGACCGGTCCCTTTATATTTCACTTTATAAAACATTGTAAGGACACCTCTGAGTACTGTACTCTTTTACATGTCTTATCACAAGTTTCCAGCCAGGTGACTTTTACCAATACATGTACAAGTTCAATGACAGTATACGTGAGAAAACGATCGAACATGGACACGATTGATCGTGGAAATTGTCAGGAAACAAGTCTCGAAAGAAACATTCTGAAACATGTTGTCAAAGTAGTTATGTGACGCAATTCTATCAATCATTGTAATAATTCATTGTATTTATGTCTCTTTGTCACGGGTGGAAGCAATTAACGGCTTTAGAACTTTAAAATCCGATTGAAAGTGAATATGTTATCTCTTCTGGTAATTCAATCCAACGCACGTACAGTCAAATCTGCTTTAACGAGAAAAGTGGTCTTGTAAGACAGGTGACCTCTTAAAACAGGTTCAATTTATCAATTTATGTGAAATTTTACTTGACAGACAAGAAAGAGGTTTAATTGATATGAATTTTTTTTATGGCAGAATAAGAAAAAGGTGATATTTTAATGTATGTAACTGCGACCGTTTCAGGAGGTTATACTGTACTATAGATAGTAATCATTTTTTGCTTAAAATCTTTATTCTTGAATGATTTTTTTATTATTATATTTTTTTTTTTTACCAAAATGAAATATAAAAAATAACAACAAAAATAGCTTTGATAACCTAATACCACCGGAAAATAAAGTAGATCAAGACCCACAAAAAATCAAGGGGTATACCAAGAGAAAATTATAAATTCTTCAACGTCAAGGGCAAGCCTTGTGGTCTGTGGTGATAAAGCTTTTTGGGCACGACTTCGTACTCATGCCTCATACCTCCCAGTCATCCAATCAAAACTCGGTATATACTGGATACAGTTATTTGATTGGCTGTTTTATCGAGTACGAGTGCACCCTTGATCGTACTCAACAGTTTTACGACCGTAAGTTCAAAGGTTATATATACGAGAAAAAGATCTTGTACTAACCAGATATCTCCACAACAAACTTGAACAAATTACATTGTATAATTAATAAAGAAACCGGAGTAAGTAATTACACAGAGGTATGCTCTGAAATATCGATGAAGCAACAGGAGTGCAAATTAATATTAAAAAAAAATACCTAAAACACGTATGTACCATTTACAGTCCCGTGCCCAATATATATATACGCGTTTTGAATAATACCCTGGAGGAATAATTCAGCCTGTATCAATAATGATATGTCAAGCACGTTTCCAAGTAGTGCCATGAAGTCAGTTCATTTATGTCACTACAAATACGAAGACATAAAAACCGTTTCTCTTGAACAATTAAATTATCTTATTTACGTACTATAATACACGTATAAACAGTGTTATATTATATTAATACTGAAATTTTAGAAATCTGGCATTGAATTAATGTTGACTGGCATCATTCAATATATTGATTCATTTAATCAATGAAGCTGAATGTATCATATCATATCTATAATTCTAGCCACAATCACAGCTGTTGCTTTGTTTTGTTTCCGATAACAACGAAGGTAGAAAAAAAAATATAATGCTAAAGTTATTTCGTCACGCTGAAATTAACGTTGGCGTTTTATTTCTTTTCAGGATATTGTTTGTAAATAAATACTGGTTACCAAAATAAAAGGACTAACTATAAAACAACGGGATCCAGTTAAGAATATGAGTAGAAAATGCAAACTTCTAAAAGGAGCAGAAAATCAAGACCCCCTGCAAGCAGAGAGGCTGCATATAGGGTAATAATTAGATATGTTAATGAAGTGTGCATACAAATCAGGAAATTTGCCAAAAAATATTTGAACCGTGAGGCAGTGGATTATGGTGCGTGTGCAAAGTGTTTGACAGATTTGTGTAATGTATGGGAGACCATCCCGTCCAAGTTCACAACTTGGAAAGAATTTTTCGAAAAGCATAAAATTAAAGGTACCGAGGATGAAATACGAAAAAAAGATGCATACAAAGATTTAATGTACATATGTGAACGTGCACGTGAGTATGAACTGATGGTTCCTGGAATTCGGGAGATGATCGTGGAATGTGCACGTGGTCAGCTTTACAAATACTGCCAAAGTTTTATTGAAGAAGCAGACGATTTAGAAATTCAACCTGTAATGGAATATGAAGAGGCCATTAACGCGTACAGGTCAGAAATCGATGTCAAAATTGATAAGATTAACAAGAATATATTAGAATACGGTGAAACCAAGACGCCATTTGAAAATTTCATTTCGGAAGGAAGTGTACACGCCAAATTAATGGAGGAAACATGTGTTCTTTTAATTGAAGTTTCGCATACTGCAAAAAAATGGATAGCAGAAGATTCGGGTTATCCGGACAAATTATTACAGGATATATTCTTTAATAATTCTTATAAGGAAAAGCTAGAGGATGACATTGAAAAATTAAGACAACGAATTCGAAGTACAGAAGGGAGTATAGAACGTAAGAAGAAGAGTCATGCATCGCTCGCCCGGGAACACTCTTCTCATAAAAAACAAAAACATAGAGCAAAACAAAGTCTTGAAGTTGTGATTCTTAAAATAAAAAAGTTAGAGAAAGACATTGAAATAAAGAATAACGACATACATCAATTAAAGGAAGAAATAGCGGATAAAACTCCCGTCTCGCCAAGATATCGTTCTGATCTCAAGTTAAAATTGGAACGTGAATACGGTCAACTCGAACGGTTAGAAGAGAACAAACAAGTGATGGAAAGGCAAAAAATTCGTTTAGAAAGGGAATTTAAAAGTGTAAATGATACGACGTATGAATATAAAGTTGAAGCTGTTACCAACCGCCATGAACAGCATGAA
Source organism: Gigantidas platifrons (assembly GCA_002080005.1). Classification (NCBI taxonomy): domain Eukaryota; kingdom Metazoa; phylum Mollusca; class Bivalvia; order Mytilida; family Modiolidae; genus Gigantidas; species Gigantidas platifrons. Next base: position 35,422 of record MJUT01008147.1, read on the forward strand.
ATGAGACAAAAGTTGTTAGGGATGGAAATAGAAATAAAATCTATATACGATAGAATTGCAAGCATAGAACAGAAATCTACTGTTCTGAAGAAAATACGACTATTAAATCTATCTCCCGATACCCTTAGGATGATGCACAAGAGAAGAATAAAAATACCAGAAAATGGTAGGTATTTTATAGGCAAGATAGATGTAAAGAAAATAGTAGGGGTCAATACATTGAATAGATAAAATAATATTAAATTGTAAAAATAATATAATACATAAAGTATTTTTTAAATAAAGCAATGCCCATGGCCAAGCCACAAAAAAAACAAAAAAAAAACAAAAAAAAACACGGGGATGGGAGTTTCTACAGGTGTATTGAAAGCGTTCACTTCAAAGTTACCTTCAATGGAAAATTGGAAGAAGACATGACTGGTCTTTTTATGTTTGTCTTTTTCCCAATACAAAGCAAAACATGAAAACAAGTAACAATAATTGTCAATATCTATAAGATATAGGGTGTTGTCTCACTTAGCCAACATTCTATATTTTATATAGCTACAGGTAAGAAAAAAATGTAGGCTATGTGAGACTGTGAAAGAATTTTGGCCTTCCTAATTAAGAGGGATTAAGGGGTCCCATTAAGGGTTGAACAATCAGGGTAATCACAGGTAAATAAAGGTAAATTTGAGCTGTTTTTTTTTTGTTCTTTCTACATGAATAGAATTACATAAAATACGAAATCATAATGTAACATAATAATTAATATTTAACTTAAACTTTAAAAATGTAAGCACACATGAAATATACTCTCCAAGCTTGATTGTTCACTAATTTTTATAATTAACAAGTCAAGTTACATATAAATGAAAGAAATAATGTGTTTTGTCTTACTTCATTTTCATTAGATTTTAACTAAATACATTGTATATAGCATGCGAGACCTCACTTATTAATTACTTTTTTAAATTAAATTTCAACAAATATATTATTTCAAATCTGTTTTACTTCATTTTCATTAGATTTTAACTAAATATAGCATGTGCTATTGCACTTATAAATTACATTACAACAAATATATTATTTCATTTCTCATTAAATTTGTCATTTTAGTTTTTTTTTCTTAAATCACAGTGTTTTACTTCGGTTTCATTAGATTTTAACTAAATATTGCATGTGATATTTCACTTACTAATATTTTTTTTAAATTAAATTGCACAAATATATATCATTTCATTTCTCATTAGATTTGTCATTTTTTTTCCCCCCTAAATCAACATTATTTTCATTGGATTTAACTAAATATAGGAAGTGATATTTCACTTATTGATTATGAAATTAAAAAGCGTTATATAAACTGAAAACGTAATTAAGATATAATTACTGTTTTTTATTTTTCACACAAAAAAATGATGGTTAATTATTAGAATAACAAAAAACCAATAATTACTGGAAAATCACCAAAGTGTGTGACTTTGTTTATATAATTTTTCATAAAGAGATACCAAGAAAGTAAATGTTTTCTTTTTTTTCTTCTGATCTTAACATTTGAGTGATGTTTTAAACAAATTTAAAGAAAACAAAATTTGATTATAAAAACAACATTAAAAACAAGATATGATATAAGGACAATTATGAAAAAGTATATGCATTGATTTAAAAGTATGGCAAATAAAATAATATATTTTATGTATCCCAAAGGTGTATAAAAACTATATTTCCCTGGCTTAAAAAAAACCCACAACATACCAACAAAAACAAAAAAATATACCCATGCAAAAAAAAAAAAAACATAAAGCATACACATAGTATATCACTAATTTATTATTTTATAAAAACATAATTACTTATTGATTAAATGTTAAAATAGTACAGTTACAAAAAAAACAAACAAGCAAACAAACATAAATAATTAATTATTTCTGTACCCTTATAAAATAACAACCTTTAAGGGGCCCCAACTTAAGTGCTAAAACAACAATCTATAGCAATAAAATCAATCAGGTATGACTCGGGTAAGAAATTAGATTGTAGGCCAAGTGAGACAATGAAATTTTCAAATGTAGGCTAGGTGTGACTAAACCAGATATAGCACCTATCAATTAAAAAAATTAGTAAGAGTTACAAAGACAGGTGATTAACTGATGACAAGTTATTCATGACAAGTGGCAGAGTCAAACCTAGCCTACTGTCAAACCTGTCAAATGACACCATACCTGGTAAAGAACGTAAATTGGTTACCGCGAAAAGAGGTAACATATCAGATTTCCAATTTTCCAATTAGAACAAATGTGTCTTAGTCAAACACAATTTCAAGTTCAAAACAAGATATAACGAACTTCAATTAGAGGAATATAAATTTTAATGGGTGACATGTAGAATTAAATTTCAATATATTGAATTAAGATAGATATTTGCTTTCAAGGGTCGTATTGGGAGGTCCCAATTATAAAATTGTCATTGCCTGATTTTATGCATTTTGAATGGGAGTTTTACGAAAGCGCAGATTGGCAAATCTAAAATTTTAAATCGGTGCTTTGGTAAAATGCTCTCTGGAACAATGTATACTTATTACATGAATGCATTCGTTTCCTTTGATCTTTTTATGGCTTATATGCATGTACATACCAGAATGTAAGCAACAGCTAAGAACTATGAAATAATGCACGTAGATACGAGATATTGCACACTTTAAGTCTGGGCTGTAGTTTTATTACTCTCAGAGAGTCGTGCAATATTGAACGACCTAGATGTGATATTGCATGGTATCATGTTACAAATCATTTATACCACGGGTTTACGAGTTAAACAACGGTTAACGATCTCACGTTTTGCATTCTATTGTATAATCGTTTAACTCGGGAAACCGTGGTATAAATTTTATCCAGATACTGAAGAAGTAAGGTCACTTTCAACCATATAAATCTTAATGCCCCAGTTATATCTTAATTCAAAGCAAAACAAAATATTGTCTGGAAAAAATGGATAGGTATTTAGTCAGACTCATTTCCTTAATAGTGGTTTTCTCCGGGTTCTCCGGTTTCCTCCACCAATGAAATTTATCGCCACGATATAACTGAAATATTGTTGAAAGTGGCGCTAAACACCATAATCCAAACAAAACAAAACCATTTTCTTAATAGATGTGTTCTGTTCTTGAACCATTTTTTTGTGTTTCCTAGAAATTCAAATGAAAAAGCGACGAAAATTAAAAAGTAAGTGTTCTGCATGCCTTAGTGTATCTACATTAGTCTCGGCTGATTTTGTTTCAGTATTTATTATAACTTTTTTTTTCTGTTTTTCTTTAAAAAAATCATTTTACATAGTAGTGATAGATGTGAAATATTTTCATTATTAATAATTCATGAATATGGCATTTGCATTTAACATACAGTATTACAGAGTGTGAAATAATTATCACTTGCAATCATACATATACACATCTTTTCCCCCTAAATTCCTAAATTCATACATAACATGTTCTATTTCAGAGTGTGAATTAATTATCATTTATAATCCTAAAAATATAGAGTGTGAATTAATTGTCATTTATAATCGTAAAATTATGCACACCATTTTCCCTAAATTTTCAAATATCTTCACTATGCTGGCTGGATTTCCCTCATTGTATCTTTTACCTGCATTTCAGAAACTTTCTTCAACTACAAAACTATACATATAACTTCACGAATTTAACCTCACAAAACTACAAATACACTTTTATAATTACACAGGTTAATTCTAACTAATTCAAAATACACTTTGGGAAGAAGAAAAAAATACACGTGTTACTTCTAACCCTACCGGTCATAATTTTTAGTACCTGCCCTAAGTCATGATACTCAAGTTAAGTCCACCACGGTGTGTCATAAGCAAGGAATCAGTACAACAAAAATGAATTGATGAATTGTGATTTAGAAAACAGCTTTCTATCTGTTTATTTGTCTGGACCCTTAATTATAACTTATTGGCCCCGGCTGACCCCTTCTCAGTGAGCTTGCAAAGGGGTAATCAGAATCGAAGAACTGGCAACACAATGGCCAAAAGAAAAAGTACAAGAGGACAAACAACGATCTACTAAACATAAATATAAAACTAAAGATCGAGTAACACGAACCCCACTAAAAATCGGGGGATGAACTCAGGTGCTGCGGAAGAGCAAGCAGTTCCTGTTCCACTAATGGCGGAACAAAAGACGTGTGAATACATATCTTTATTTGCATTGATACATGTATATACAAGAACTATAAACTATATTGCAGTAGCACGGAATACTCAATTTAGCGGTTTTTGAGGGTATTTTACTTCCCCTACACAACTGATTGCAATATTTGTATAGACTGACGTGTGCAGTCGTCTGGTTCATACGCTACTCTCATTCGCTCTCAAACTTGTTACGCAGCTTAAGACGTATTCTGTGTTCTATTACTCTTTAATATTGTTGAAAGTGGGTTTGATTTTATTGCTGTCGAAAGTTTTAAATTATTTGGCTTTCATGTCTTTCTGTTTTGAACGTCATGTCTTTATGTTTTGAACGTCATGTCTTTCTGTTTTAAACGTCATGTCTTTCTGTTTTGAGAGTACCCGATGAAGGATATTTCAGAAACGCGTCTTGCGCTCTACGTTTTCATCAAGCAATCACAAACCATATGAATAAAATAAAAGTACAGCGATAACGGCCAATGCCATATTCTGTTTAAAACATATTGAAGGAACATATTCAAAGTGAAACACATCTTATGGAGACTTCACAAAGAAAGAAAATCTTTTCTCACTCCTTGGATAAAGTAGTCCATTAATTTAGGTGAAAAAGATTTTTCTATCTTACCCCAGCTCCAGGGTAAGACAAGCTACACGCCGTTTTTCCCGCAAAATTGTTTTCCATTGTTGAATTAAATTGTCGATTTATAGTGTCTTGGCAGTATTTTAAATGTATTTCACTATAAAATACAATGTATTTTATAAATATATTATATAAATGCTACTACAACCGCGATAAATGCCTGTAAAAACGTTGTTTGACGTTGGTGAAAAAGGAGGTAATTTTTTTTATTTACGTTAGATACGTTAGTTACCAAACAAGGGAGAGCACTCTATATATTTTCTCAACGTAAACAAATATTGACACGATAGAAAAAGATGAGAAAAAGGGGCAAACATCGTAAAAGGTGTAAGATTTTGTTATTGTAGAATCTATCACAAGTTTGTTAACTTTATTATATTGAACCTCTTTAATGCTGTAAAATGAAAATCTTGTTTTATTTTATTACGTGGCATTTTGGTCCTGTGATACGGTTCGCAAATTAATGCGCCATAACAACACAAAAAGTAAACAAACATTGACACGGTAGAAAGGGGCGAGAAAAAGAGTCAAACACCGCAAAAGGTGCAAGATAGTAAAATCTGTGACACCCTTTGGTAAGATTTAAATCGTATCAGACTCGGACAAGCCTCGTCCGATACGATTTAAATCTTGCCCTCGGGTGTCACAGATTTTACTATCTTGCACCTCTCCCGGTGTTAGACCCTATATATCTTCCTGCACTAGCTAGAGGTCATTAAAATAGGAATCATTCACCGCTTCTCCCGTTTGGTGACGCTACTGTTCCATAAGTGGTTAATTGTGCGTTTGAATCACAAAGACGCTAGTATCTTAACGTTAACCTAATGACGGCACTGAATTATAAAACTTGGATGAGGCAAACATTGAAGCTTAACTAGTACAGCGCGGGTGATATTACCTGTTAGAAGCACAGATTTAGTTGACGAGTATATGTAAAATAAAAGTATTATCTTTAAGTCGCAAGAAACGAGTTTTATT
>MJUT01008147.1:47089-66155 GCA_002080005.1 Gigantidas platifrons
AAAAAAAAAGAAGCGGCCCGTATTGAATATCCCGCAATACGAGTAACTTCTTTTATTTCATAGTAGTTTATTTAACTTGTAAAATAATGTTATAATTTATCAAATAAAAATAAAAATCGTGAGAACAGTTTTGTTTTTGAACGAAATGTACAGAATTGTCCTATTCATGTTATAAAGGCATTATATATTGACGTGTCCTTGTACCTAACGTTAACAATTCAAGCGTCATCGAGATTAAAACGTTCCGCTAACCACTTATGGAACAACAGCGACGTCTGTCGAAAGAAATTTGGTGAATGATCCCTATTGATTGTATTTTTTATTTCATTTCGATTAAATCAGTTTTAAAACACGCAAGTAGAATGTTTTAATGTCCAAAGAACTTTGGTATCATATAGGTGTACATCCTGGTGACAAACACATTTAACCTTTACCTACTAGTGCAGAAAGTAAACAGTGACAGCAGTTTATGACTTGGTCGGGATACCATATAGGCATACATCCTGGTGCCTAAGCGCATCTAACCTTTTAAGTACCTACCTTAAGAAGAGTTTGAAGATACCAACAGAATCCGTAAATCGAAGAAGAACAGACAACACAATGACCAAAAGAAAGAGTACAAAAGGACAAACAACGATCTGCAAAACATACACATAAAACTAACACGAACCTCACTAAAATCGGGAGTGAACTCAGGTGCTCCGGAATGGTAAGCAGTTCCTGCTCCACTAGTTTCACCCGTCGTGTTACTCTAGTTGCAGACCTGGTGATGAGTAATATAATAATACATGAACTATAAACGATATTGCAGTAAAATTCCTGTGGGAACGTTTGGCAGACATTGATTCAATTAATAGTACATGGCTGAATGTTGTTTTTGTATAGGTGGCTGAGTGTTTAAGGTCATTGACTTCTAACCACAAACCTAGCATGGTACCATGCACCGAATATCCCATTCAAGTGGTTCTCAAAGTTATTGTGCAGCTTGAGACGGATTCTATGTTCTATTACTCTGTAATATTGTTGAGCGTACCTGATAAGGGTTATTCCAGACACGCGTCACGTGATCTACGTTTTTATTAAACATTCACAAATCATATAAATTAAAAAGTACAGCGATAACGGCCAAAGACATATTATTTCTAAAACATGTTCAAAGAACATATTCAAAGTGAATCAAATATTATGGAGACTTTAAAAGGAACAAAAATCTAATCTTCCTGCACTAGCTAGAGGTCATTAAAATTGATTATATTTTTATTTCATTTTTATTAATTCAGTTTTAAAACACGTAAGCATGTTGATCATTTTAATATCCAAAGAACTTTGGTACCATATAGGTGTATATCCTGGTGCGAAACACACATAACCTTTACATACTAGTGCAGTAAGTAAACATTGACAGCAGTTTAAGGCTTGGTCGGGAGCTTTTTTGAAAATATCAATAAATCATACTATACAATTACTGTCTTTTGATGAGGTAAATGTGTGGGTTTATTGACTTTTGAAAAAAAAGATATTCACTGAGCCCGAAAGGGCGAAGTGAATTTTCTTTTTTTTTCAAAAGTCAATTAATCCACACATTTACAGAATCAAAAGACAGTAATTGTTTTATTCTATATTTTGAGGAAATAGTGATTTTCTGAAATAAAAAAAAGTTACATGTCGACTGTCCTGACGTAGTGCTACATTATTGTTTACATCACGACCATGCTATTATCTGAATCTTTATCATTTAATATATTTTTTTAATGTTCCGTCGGATAAAGTGGCAAATCTTACCTTTTTTCATTGGTTGATTAAAATAGAACATTCCTAAAAAAAAATTCATGTTCCAAAAATAGTAACACGTGAGATTTACCGCGGTGAATATTACATCTGAGGAGGTGAATACGTCTTTTTATTTAAAAAAATGATTTAGGTAGAAACCTATACTAAAGAATTTACTAATATAGAATAATGTGTCTTTACGTTCTGAGTTCCGTGTTGTGATGTCCGCTACGATTTCGCATAAAAACGATATTCGGTTTGTGTTTACCTCCAGTTGTTTGTAGGAGGGTTCATATCTTATTTACGTTATTTGTGTTAGTTTCCGCATAATTCCAACACTTATTGCGTTGTGTTTTTGTTTTGTTTTTTTCTTCAGCTATGTTGCCAGTTTCTCTGGAATGTCAATTTTTGATTGCCCCTTCGGTATTCTCTAATGTGCATTTCATGATGGGAAACAAAATGAATCGGTGTAACTGACAACCGTTTTCTTAGTGGGGTTCGTGATGCTTGGTCATTAGTTTTGAGTGTAATGCTTTGTAGATCGTTGTTTGTCCTTTTGACCTTTACCATTTGGTCATTGTGTGGTCTATTCTTCCTTGATATACGGTTCCTGATTAACCCTTTGGTATCTTTAGGTCATTGTGTGGTCTATTCTTCCTTGACATACGGTTCCTGATTAACCCTTTGGTATCTTCAAACACTTCTTCAATTTTTCCATTGTGAAATTTTGCATTTATATGTAGCAACATTCCAACAGCACCTGCATATGGAATACATATCTCTCAGTTGATACGATATCCAAGACCTTGTGATTCCTATAATAATTTCATTGATAGAGGATTGCTGCTAACAAGGAAGCAACCGAACCAAGGGCGCATGTAGGTTAAGTTGCAGTCATTACTTTGAAAGTTCCAAACTCGAACCCATGTGATTTCATACCATACAAGTAGAAATAAAATAATATAATTTACTATTGAAAAAAAACATGATCCTTGAAACAAGACGTGATCTATATAATACTCAAAATAAGACATGTATATATATACAAATGTATACCCGTATTTACTTAAGCCCGGTACAAAGTAGGCTTTGGTCCTATTCACACTCGTCTTGAAGACCACGGTTATAAATGATTAACGACGTCTAAAAGTCAAATTTTGTGTTCTGTAATGTTATTAACGGAATGAAGTATTTATCTAAGCTATTATATACCAGATTAGAAGTTCGTAATTAAAGATAGAGTTCTGACGATTGTACAGTTCTCGTTTAAACAATTGTATCCGTTTGTCAATCATATACTAAGTATACAGTCAAACCTACTCATGTTGTCACCTCTATCAAGCAACCACCTGTATTAAAAGGTCACAATTTTCTTGTCCTTTAATAGGAAATTTCAGATGAATTGAACCTCTTTTAAGAGGTCACCTGTCTTAATGTCTACTTTTTCTTTGGTCTAAAGGTGGCCTCTTAAGACAGGTTTGACTGTATCTTATATTGATCTCTCACAGATGGGTGTAATACTTTCTTGTATAGGTAGACGATATTTGACCCTCTAGTTCTGGAGAATTGTCGTCTTATGGTATTATCAAAGTTTAAATAGAATTTAAATTTAAATCAATTTTAACTCAATGGGAAACCTGTTGATCTTAATATTTATACCTGGAATTTTGTATAGGTATAACGGTATTTCGTCAATATTTCAAAAGGGTTATGGTGTTTAACGCCACTTTCAACAATATTTCAGTTATATCGTGGCGGTCAGCTTTTTTGTGGAGGAACCCGGAGTACAAGAAGAAAGTCAACGTCCATATTTTAAAGATATTGTGGAGGTCTGTTTTTATTGGTTGGGGGACCTGACGTAGCTGCACTTTTTGAGCATACGTTTCGTACTCGTATTCCGAAATCGTCCAATCATTAAGCTGCATTATTATTATTTTCAATTGTGGACGACGGTTTGATTGGATATTTTTCGAGTACGAATAAAACCACTCGTATTCGAAAGTTTTACGTCAATAAGGCATGTTTAGATTTTATTATTGGCGTTTAACACCACTTTGAACAGTTTTATTGTGGTAGAAAGTTTAATGATGAAATTAACCAATGTATCCGGTGAAATACCGCTGACATTTTCGCATTCGTCGCTTGAGGTATAAAGTATAACATATAAGTTTGAAAGAACAGGTCTTAAGGTCATAAAACGTTTAATCCAATCAGAATCGGGTATATATTGAATATAGTGTTTCCATTGGCTTTTTTTTTCGAATACGAATACAAAACTGGTACTCGAAAGCTTAATACGTTGTTATATGAATATGAAACATCACTCTTATATCTACACACCTGTAGGGTCGATAAAAAGGGCAACTGAATAGAATGAATTGAGAAGAACATTATAAAGACCCACTTTTTGTATAGAAAAGATGTCAAATTGTTCAACCTACATTGCTGTGATTCATTATTATTCGTGGTGTACCAATATTCGTGGATTTTGTGGATATCATAACCACGAAATTTAGAATTCGATTAACATGTGTCACCATACATACATATAATTTGATTGGACATGATTTACATGTAGCTACAAAAATGATATCAGACATATTGGTTGTAAAGTATAGTTGTTCTGGAGATGAAAACCCACTCAGTATTTTACATATCCACGAAAATGTATTTTTTCTTCAAATCAAGTGAAAGTTGTATCAACGAATTAAAACAAATCCTCAGTATCTGTGACATCGATATATTACAAGGAAATTGAAAACAGATGTAGCAAGCTTAAGTTAAGGTCGATGACGATCGAAATAGACGACAATTAATTGTGATAATGAAACCTTGATACAAGTTAATTGTCGACATTTAAATTCTATTGAATTGATAGTTGTACATTAATATTGATTCTTGTCTAAAATCAGACGGTTATGGTGTAATGATATAGAAAGACACAACGCGTGCCCTGCAAGAATCACATATTATATAAACAACAAAAAACACGTCTGCTGCCATTTCTTGCATTTATTTCAGAAGACAGATAATACATTCATTTCTATTCAATTCAATATTTTAATGGAAATAGCACAGTATATTGGCGTGATCCAATTGACATTAAAAGTACATCACATGATAAAAGACATAAAACAAATCCGGACAAAATACAAAGGGAGATAACTCTTACACAAACTATAATTACGAGACCATACAAACAACTACATAACAATGGTTATGGTGTTTAACGCCACTTTCAACAATATTTTAGCTATATCGTGCCGTCAGTTTTATTGGTGGAGGAAAACGGAGTACCTGGAGAAAACCATCGATCTGCCGGAAGTCACTGACAAACTTTATCATATAATGGTATATCGAGTACACCTCGCCATGAACGGGGTACGAACTCACAACTTTAGCGTTGATAGGTACTAATTGAATAGGTAGTTACAAATACAACTATCCTACGATCACGACCTCGACGGTCCCTTTAAAATTATTTAATTAAATTTATACACAAAAGTGATTTTACATTTTAACTACGCGTGATATAGAAACTTTATGTGAATGATAATTTAGGGGATTTTTTTAATTTTTTTTTATGAATTTCAATTGTTTAAAAAGTTTGTATATTCAATCATTTCTTTCATTTTCACCATTATGAAGTTCCAGCAAATTACTACTTTGAACAGGAAGCTATGACTTGATATTTAAGTTAAATATGTATACAATGCGAACTAGAGCCTCATGTCACATGGGAAAACAGTGCACAATATTTCGGCATTTATTGCATCAGAATGGATGGAAAATGTTAGCATCAAATTTTTAGCACCTTTTTATTAAAATATTATCAAATATCCAGTTTTTCAGATTTTTTAAAACACAACAGTCACGTGGTTGAAAATACCTTGATTTATGCTTTTTGGTCCTCTCACTCGAATTAGTTGGTCAGTGCTAGTGACTTGCAGCAATTCGATTGTTTTCTCTGATATTCTACATCAAAACCATTTACGTCCACGATAACCCAAAATATTATTGAAAGAGGCATTCCACAAATCTAACCCATTTTAGGATATTCAACTGGAATCTTCTTCGTTATATTAAAATTTTATCGGTCATCAATGAGAAATAATAAGCTTTATGATACTATATGATTCCCCAAAGGTGATGTTCTAATTAAGGATACAGACTGTTATATTTCTCAAAATAGAATTCCAGACATCATCTTTTAATAAAGTAGGATAATTTAACCGGGTTTTATATGATGTTCCATTATAATCAGAATAATATAACTAAAACATTCAACAAGAAGTAAAGGGGACTCTATTCCTTAACGTCATAGCTATTAATTGAACTGCTTTGTTTGCATGTGTCATTAAATAAATCTGAGCAAATTAATTGCATATCAGAAAACTTTAATAATCATCCTGAATAAATATCCATTCCTGTGTTTTATTTGCTACATCCATAGTCGATACGATATCTAGTTATGATGATCAACCCGAATTTCTTTTTTGAAGCCCCACTCCGGGATATCGTGGAGTATTTGCTTCCGTTTTCTTCATTGCAGATAATTGTAAATTTCTTTTTTTATTATATAAATACTTACCCTTATAAAATCTGAACATATCCCGTGGTCGTGATTGTATGGTAGTTGGATTTACAACTACATTTGGAATCAGTGCCTATCAGCACTAAAGAATCCCGCCCATGGAAATGTGTACTCTATACAGCATTATGTGATAAAGTTTGTCAGTGACTTGCGACAGGTCGGTGGTTTTCTCCGGGTATTCCGGATTCCTCCACCAATAAAACTGACCACCACGATACAACTGAAATATTGTTGAAAGTGGCGTTAAACATAACTCTCTCAATCAAAAGAATACACAGCATCTGTAGTTATAGTATCCTAGAACATAATCAAATTAGATGCCCCCTGTGTATGTTGCTTCTGGAATATTGTCCCATTCCTTCAGTTTTCTTGGGAACCGAGGAAATTCTATAATAAAACCATGGAGGGTGGGGGAGACAATATCTTTTAAATCTCCCTTTGGTATCATGTGGTCCACTTCTTATGAATGTTTATGAAACGTCTCCACGTTGCTAAAACAATCAATGTGTTCTTGGGTCGTGGAGATCAGGCGAATGGGGCTAGCTTTTTTATTACTTAATATTTTAGCATTGAAATTCATTGAATATAATACAAAATGTAGTTATATATATCATTTTGCTTGCTTGTTGTTTGTTTTGCTTTCACGAGTTTGGCTTAGGTGTGTTGCTTGGATATACAAAGTTTGGTCAAAGGGAATATATTGTTTCATAAGCTTTATTTGAAATATAAAGGTTTTATTTAGCTATATTGAAAAATATCTATAGATTTATCTTATATTCTAATCCCACCCATAAAGAGGTACACTTAATAGAAATATGTCATCGAGTTTTTCAGTGACTTGCGGAAAGGTAGTTTATTTTCACCTGATACATGTACTCTGGTTTACTCGATAACAACACCGTCATCATTATAACTGAAATATTATTGAAAGCGTTCAACCCCGACTCCCATAATTTTTTAATCCTACATGGGTGGTATAGCATGGGGAGGAAAGCACTGTAAAAAACAATCAATAGTTAGACATGTCGCTCCACACTGACATAACCTCTCAAGCCGAACAAACCAGTTTGTTCTTTCTTTTTGATGAATGTTTTGCTCATCTTTTTAGTTTGTCTTCGTCTTATGTACCTAATGTTGCCCGTTTCTCTGGATTGTCAATTCTTGATTGCCCCTTCTAGTTTGTCTTCGTCTTATGTACCCAATGTTGCCCGTTTCTCTGGATTGTCAATTCTTGATTGCCCCTTCTAGTTTGTCTTCGTCTTATGTACCCAATGTTGCCCGTTTCTCTGGATTGTCAATTCTTGATTGTCCCTTCTAGTTTGTCTTCGTCTTATGTACCCAATGTTGCCCGTTTCTCTGGATTGTCAATTCTTGACTGTCCCTTCTAGTTTGCCTTCGTCTTATGTACCCAATGTTGCCCGTTTCTCTGGATTGTCAATTCTTGACTGTCCCTTCTAGTTTGTTTTCGTCGTATGTACCCAATGTTGCCCGTTTCTCTGGATTGTCAATTCTTGATTGCCCCTTCTAGTTTGTCTTCGTCTTATGTACCCAATGTTGCCCGTTTCTATGGATTGTCAATTCTTGATTGCCCCTTCTAGTTTGTCTTCGTCTTATGTACCCAATGTTGCCAGTTTCTCTGGATTGCCCCTTCTAGTTTGTCTTCGTCTTATGTACCCAATGTTGCCCGTTTCTCTGGATTGTCAATTCTTGATTGCCCCTTCTAGTTTGTTTTCGTCTTATATACCCAATGTTGCCAGTTTCTCTGGATTGTCAATTCTTGATTGCCCCTTCTAGTTTTCTGTAACGCTTATATACTTAGCAAAGAAGGAGGAAATAGAGCTGTTATCATCAATGGTTTAACCGGACCGGAGATCGATCCTGGGATCTTCCTTATTCCTGATGAACACGCTATAGCCATTACACCATCAAAGTGGTAATATCACGCTTTGAATGTGTTTTCGTCATGTCTTCAAACAGGAAATAGAAAAAAAAGCTTCATCACTAATCATGAAATAAATTAAACGTTGATGGTCTACGACCTTGTCAACTAAAACAACAGGAACAATTCCCCTGTTAAATTGCATTTAGTAAGAACGGATATGGATGTAAATGAACACGAAGAGACAATCCTACTTATTAAACTTCTAAAGACACAAATTAAGGTAAAGAAACGGTGATTTAGTAAGAAGGATATGGATGTAAAGGAACACGAAGAGACAATCCTACTTATTAAACTTCTAAAGACACAAATTAAGGTAAAGAAACGGTGATTTAGTAAGAAGGATATGGATGTAAATGAACACGAATAGACAATCCTAATTATTAAACTTCTAAAGACACAAATTAAGGTAAAGAAACGGTGATTTAGTAAGAAGGATATGGATGTAAATGAACACGAATAGACAATCCTACATACTACAATTGGACTCAGATAAAGGAAAAGAACAGTGCTTTTTAACCTTTTAACCGTAATGGAAGCGGGAGGTTTGGCGCCGTAAAATCTGATTCAACCCATCATTTTTTTGGAAATGTCTGTACCAAATCAGAGCCATTGCGGTTTTCACAGTTTTCCGGTAGTTGACTGATTTTGTCTGTTGACTTATGAGTTTTACCTTTCCCTTTGGAAGATTGCTCGGTGTTCGGTAATTTTGTTATTATCCTTATTTCCTACATGTCACAGTATATGTATATTTGTAGTAGATGAAACAGTCTTAAGAACTAATTGCTTGATAATGAATAACTATTTATGTAAATGAGCGGATGTCACCTCCAACTTTCTAATTTTCACTTAGTTCATTGTAATTGTATAATTTCATTTCGATTAATCAGAACTAAATAAATCTTAATCATATTGGGAAGAGATTGCAATATCAATTCGAATTATCAGATAAAATGGAAAAAAATAGGGCCCGGTTGGCTCAATGAGTTAGGAAGTTGGATTACCTAACAACTCATACAAGCCTATCACCAATACGGCGTGAGTTCGCGTCCGGCTTTGTAAATTACAAAAAGGGTGCACTTGACTCGCAGCCGCAAGTGATTAAGTTGACCAATTGCTTGCCCATGGACTGAGGCTCTCTCCGGGTACTCTGGCTTCTTCCACCACTAAAACTAGTCGCCATGATATAGCTGGAATATTGCTGAAAGTGGCGTTATACACAATAAATCAAATCAAGTCAAAAACAAAACAAAATACCATGCTGTCGGAACTGTTTCAACTTCCTATAAAAAATTAGTAGAAACGGAAGATAAATCCATATACCTAACACAAATACATGACCACTCACGTTCCTGGCACTGTACAGGCATTTCAATAAAAAGTGGCGGGATTAAGCCAGTCTTATTGGCCCAAATCTCCCTCCAGGTGAAATAATGCGGCCATGAAAGTGTTTTAAACATGTTGGTAAAAATGATTTTGCCACTGGCGGTCTAACTCAAGATCTAAAATCTCCAAAAATTATGCAAAGGGAATATAATTTCATATTCAGTTATTCTAGGTATTACGAAGTTAGAGGTAGATGAAAATTATTTCGCCGGTAATTTCTGCGGCTATCTAATTTTTTTGGTATTCTGCGGTCAACTCCGTACCGCAGAATATCATGTAAAATAAATGTTTAATGTCCCGTAATTATAAATCAGAATAAATTACCTTCAAACTCTAACTCCAAGTGTCAAATTTTTAATTAGGCCTGATTACTATATAATCATGACAATAGTCAACTAGTGAACGAGATTTAACTTGGTGGTAACTGATCGTTTTGCATAACTATATTCAGAGGTTAGATTAATGATGTTTCCCACCATAAATTGTAGCTGACTATGCCTGTCCCACTTGGTCATAGCGAGCATCGATATCTTGCCTGCTTCACAACAGACTTGTCACATTACCAAAATGCATGTACCTACACGTACCCATGTTTCAATCATAAATAAGGGTAATAACAAAATTACCGAACACCGAGCAATCTTCCAAAGGGAAAGGCAAAACTCACAAGTATACAAACAGACAAAATCAGTTGACAACCGGAAAACTGGAAAAACCGCAATGGCTCTGACTTGGTACAGGCATTTCTAATGAAACGAACTTTATGGAAATTGGGCTATTAGGGTTATAGTATTCAACACCACTTTCAACAATATCTCAGTTATATCATGGTGGTCAGTTTTATTGGTGGTGGAAACCGGAGTACCCAGAGAAAACCACCGACCTGTCGCAAGTCACTGACAAACCTTATCACATAATGATGTATCGAGTACACTTTGCCGTGAGCGGGATCAAAACTCACAACTTTAGTGGTGATAGGCACTGAGTGAACATGTAGTTGTAAATCCAATTACCTTACGATCACGCCCATGACGCCCCCTCATAATTATTTTCATTATTTAGTCTTAAAATATAAATGCTTAAATCGTTGTTTGTCTTTTTGTGCTTTTTCTTTCGGCGGCCATTGTGTTGTCTGTCCATCTTCGATCAGCGGATTCAGATTACCCCTCCCTCTGGTATCTTCAAAACTCTTCTTAAATGACAACAATCCTCAGATTCAAGATATTATCTCTTTTCCAATTTCTTTAAAGGAAGTAATCAACCTATAACCTTTAATACATGTATATATCTTGCTTAAAACAGGAAATTAAATACAGGAAGTCATTTATCTATTTTTCTAGAAATTGATTATAAACGAAAATGTCACGTCCAGTTTCAATATCGCGACTCATATTTAATCATTAAGAAAAGGTTAATTAGTTTTGAAAATCCATGACATTTTAAAAGTACAATAATGACGTGTACATAATGAATTAAAAAAAAATGAATGAAAAGACATTTGAAGGATAAATGATAAAATATATGTCGTCTTGCATAATATTGACATTACCTCCAGTTGTTTTGTAGGAGGGTTCAAGTCTTATTTACGTTATTTGTGTTTGTTTGGTTCGTCTTTACCTCCAGTTGTTTTGTAGGAGGGTTCATGTCTTATTTACGTTATTTGTGTTTGTTTACATATAGTGGTGTACAACAAATATTGTGTTGTATTTTTGTTTTGTTTGTCTTCGTTTTGACTGTGTACCCTATGTTGCCAATTTTTTTTTTTATTGTCCATTTTTGATTGCTCCTTGGCTATATATTCTCTAACGTTTATTCGCGTTCATTTTATATAATAAATACAAATATTGGGAATTGAATACGTTTGTTCCTTTGAATTTTAATCAACTTATATATAAAAGTATAAGTTATAAGAATCTGGGTAGTGAATTCATAAGGAGTTATTCAAGGTAGAATAAGCTCTATAGTGTTAGAGTTAGAATTATCAGAGCAAGGGTATATGGGGTTATGGTGTTTAACGCCACTTTTAACAATATCTCAGTTATATACCGGAGTACCCGGTCGCCAAAACCACCCACCTTCCACAAGACACTGGTAAACTTTATCACATAATGTTGTATCAAGTACACCTCGCCATGAGCGGGACTTGAACTCACAATTTAAGAGGTGATAGGCACTGATTGCACAGGTAGTTGTAAATCCAACTACCATACGATAACGACCACGACGTCCCCTATTATCAGAGCAGATTTGGTTTAAGAGTGATACGATGAAACTAGTTACATCAAGAGTTGTATTGCATATGTTCGGGTAAACGATATTGAATCATATTATAACACGACAGGTAGCACAAGTGGTGCAGAAATTGCTAACTTTTCCATGGGCATTGAGTTCGCAAACCCTTGTGTATCTTGGGGTTTTTGTTGCTCAATCTTTAGTTTCCAGCGTAGTTGGCCATTGTATTGTCTGTCCTTCGTTGTATCTTGGTGTTTTTGTTGCTCAATCTTTAGTTTCCAGCATAGTTGGCCATTGTATTGTCTGTCCTTCGTTGTATCTTGGGGTTTTTGTTGCTCAATCTTTAGTTTCCAGCGTAGTTGACCATTGTATTGTCTGTCCTTCGTTGTATCTTGGGGTTTTTGTTGCTCAATCTTTAGTTTCCAGCGTAGTTGGCCATTGTATTGTCTGTCCTTCGTTGTATCTTGGGGTTTTTGTTGCTCAATCTTTAGTTTCCAGCGTAGTTGGCCATTGTATTGTCTGTCCTTCGTTGTATCTTGGTGTTTTTGTTGCTCAATCTTTAGTTTCCAGCGTAGTTGGCCATTGTATTGTCTGTCCTTCGTTCATTTACGATTTCTCTACATTTTTTTTTTGCATTGTAAAATTCAGTATTTAGTTTTATAGTGTATTTATAAAAAAAAGATTAACATGAAATAAATAGTCAGATTACGGCTTCTATTTCTATGACAATATTATAAAGGGTAATAATCGATCTAAGACTTTCATACACGCGTACGTCTTGTTTAAAACAGGAAATTAAATAAAGGAAGTCTTTTATCTATTTTTCTAGAAATCCAATGTACTGAATTGTTCATGAAAAACATTTTACAATTACTTTCAGTATCTTATATCGTATTAAATCATTAGAAAAGGTTAATTAGTTTTGAAAATGCATGGTATATTAAAATAACAATAAGACCGTGTACATACAGAATGAGTTATAAAACAGTAAAATAAATCTGAAAAATATCAATTACATACGATCTATATTCATAATCATAGTATGTAGTTAGCAAAAATTAATGTAGCTAACATAGTCTGAAGCTTGTTCCTAATGTCAACTATCATATGGATCATAAGCCATAGAACAATGGGAAATTGTCCCCCCCCCCCTACTGTTATTTTGCTCAAAATTTCAAATCTTTTATTATCTATATCAGTTACTACATATATTTAAAGCATCGCTTGATCCCTCCATAATAATTTTATAGTTATTCTACATTTTGACCACATCCCCTCAAATTCGACTTCCTCTTTGTCTTTAATAGCAGTTTGAGTAGTACAAGTTTGTTGGACGGTTTGATTAGTCCCACTAGTTTTTAGAGCAATGTTTGGTTAATACCACCTGTTTGATTTAGCACAATTTCTTAGTACTACCAGTTTGTTTTAGTGCTACCGGTACCACTTTGCTATAGCACAGTTTGGTTAGTACTACCAATTTGATTTCGCACAGTTTGGTTAGTACTACCAATTTGATTTAGCATAATTTACTTAGTACCACCAGTTTATTTTAACACAGTTTGGGTAGTACTACCTCTTTGTTAGAGCACAGTTTGGTTAGTACTACCTCTTTGTTTGAGCAGTTTGGTTAGTACTACAGGTGCACCATGTTGCTTTAGCACAATTTAGGTAGTGCTACCTCTTTGTTTGAGCAGTTTGGTTAGTACTACCAATTTGTTTGAGCAGTTTGGTTAGTACTACAGGTGTACCATGTTGCTTTAGCACAGTTTGGGTAGTACTACCAATTTGTTAGAGCACAGTTTAATTTAGCACAATTTGGATAGTGCAACCAATTGCTATAGCACAAACGGTTATGAAGCTAATTGAATATTATCTACAGTAAAATTGCTAAGGCTTTCCATCTTGTTTTCCACTAATTATCAGATTTATTTTATACAGGACAATTAGAAGATGCATGTAAATATGTAGCACAATTTATTGGAAAAGACTGGAAGAGACTTTATGAAAGACTGCCATTTATTCCACCAAGGGACCCCGACAGGAAGATCAAAGATATGGAAGTTATTGATAGGATATCTGCACATAGAGACAGAACACCGGAAGAATCGGCTCTTTTTAGTCTAGAAAAATGGCGGGTTTTTAACCGTCAATGTGATTTAGGACAACTGATCCGAGGTCTTCGAAAACTTAATAAAGTTGAACTAGCAGAAAAAATAGAAAGTCGTTACTCAGTTGAAGATGTATATGGTTAATATTTATTATAATTTAGGGCATCGTCGGTCGCCCACATCTGGTCACGCTCCGATGAGTGGTGCTACAGTAATCGAAGCGTGACCAGTTGTGGGTTACCGACGATGAATTTAGGGTAGATTTAATCAAAATAACAATAGAGTAAGAAACTGATATTAACTGAAAATGTCTTACAAATTAATAGTTAAAATATATTTGGGTTCATTATTTAGGACAAAGACCGTACTCTACCATAAATATGGATCACATGTGTATTTTGTATAATGAAAAAATGCTGATAAAAATTGGAAGACAGCCTCACTTTCTGCTACTTACGGACAAGGGCGGTATATTATAGACAGTTTAAAATTAACTGACAAGGGAAATAAAAAAAAAGGAAAATCAATGTTTTTTTCCCACCACATGATCTCATCATTTTTTTTAGTTCATAATGATGAAATTACACACCACACCACATCTGATGTCATCTGTGAATTTATTAAATAAAACCATACAAAATTATACACTAAAACTTCATCATAATAAGAATGGAGAGAGAAACAGTATATTCTTAATACCATGATGCCAAAATAAAATGGGGACAACAGGGGCGGATCCAGGATTTGAAGTTAGGGGGGGTGCACTTAGAATAAAATGTTTGGGGTATTTCGTGTGGATCCGCCCCTGGACAATACCAAATTAACACAACTTAAACTCTAGAAAATATGTGATAGTGATTTTTCATAATATTTATTAATAAAATTATAATAATAATAAAAACTTAGATATCTAATTTAGTGTGCATCATGCACTTCTAAAATAACCTTCATCTGGTATATGTCTTTAGTCAAATGATAAGTGAGCCAAATGGCTTGAAACCTTTGGGACTTAAGAGCTTAAAACTGGATACCCTGAGGAAGAATATGTTTATTTGGTTGATTTTGATTTGATTTGATTTTTGGTGTTTAATGCCACTTTCAGCAATATTTCAGCTATATCATGGCGACCAGTTTTAGTGGTGGAGGAAGCCGGAGTACCCTGAGAGAACCACTGACCATGTGCAAGCAACTGGTAAACTTTATCATTTGCAGCTGCAAGTCAAGTGCACCCTTTTTTGTAATTTACAAAGCCGGCTCGAACCCACGCAGGGCCCCTATTTGGTCATTTTGCTTTGTCAACTTAAAAAGCCAACATATCAAAATACTTAAATTTAGTTTTCATAATTTGTAGCTGGTATTTGTATTTAGCATCATTACATCAAAAGTATCAGGTTGGAGAAAGAAATCTTTCATTTCCATAACTAGATGAAGTAAGTAGGTGTAATATTCTGAGGGAGTCTTATCATACACATCTTGATTGGGTTGCACAAGCCTCAATTAAATTTAAGTGTCAATTAAAACTTAAGGTTTAATTTAAAGTGGTACCATACACTTCAAGTAAAATTTGATCTGCTTTTTTAATATCTTATTTTTTTTGGCAGTGTGTTTGAATATATCCACTGTAATAAATATCAAAATTTTAACAAATTCCAACCAACAGACTCAGAGCTATGAATTCTCTAGACACATAGCAGCTTTTTGTCTCTGTGGTTTTGATCACCGAGATGCTTGAAATCTGCATACAAACATCATATGATCAAAACGTTCAACTGATTTTAAAGAGTTATCTCCCTGTAGTGTATGGTACCCCATTAATTGAGGTTTGTGCAAGACAGTCCTTGTGTTTAGATATTGGCACTAATCCAACAAGAAAATGATCAAGAAATTTCAAATTTCCATTAGATCAAAGGTGGTTGAACATGTCTTTAGACATTACATCTAATATTTCGAAAGAATAAAACATATTTGTAAATCCATTGCCATAGCGATTTAACATTTTGGCTTTATAAACTGAGATTATATCTCTCATTCTCATGCAATTTGCCATCTCTGAACTCATGTAAATTAAAATAATTTAGCATTGTGTTGTACTGAGAACAAGTCGCTTCAATTTGTGGACAATTTGTTTAAAATTATCATATTTTTACAATGTTGATATTAAATCTCTAAACTGCTTCTAGTATATAATTGGCATTTTCTTACTTATCGACAAATTTTTTTTTATTTTAATCCACTCGACAAAATTCATGGCAAAGACAACATTTTTTAACTGTAACAAGTGAGTTAGTTACCGTATCTAGTGAAGACAGAAACTGTCGGCTAACAAACTTATCTGGTCAATGCGTGTGATTCGCCCTACCGCATGTGAAGTTTCGTGCAATTTAGTGACAGGCGAGAGATGATGTTATGAATAGCTGCTTCATTAAGTCTGAAACAAATTTTCACAAAAATTCACATGCAATATTGCGATTTATGCATGTTGGTGCGATAGGGTTACTAAGTCAGTACATATTTATAATTTTACTCTTGGATTGTTTATTTTTTTCATTATTGCAATCTTAGATAAAATATACAAATCCAAATAAAAAAACTTTGACATTTTCATTAAATAATTTCACGTTTCTATCATTAAACAGAACAATTTATTATTTAGTATGTTTATTTATTAACTTTTTTTATTGTCATAAACTGTTTTTAATATTATCTTGATAAATATTTATATTACATATGTATGCTGTCTATTTCACTGCCCGACCCATAAAAGTATGGGTGCCGTCATTGGTCGTGATCGTGTGGATTTACAACTACCTCTGCAATCAGTGCCTATCACCACTAAGGTGGCGAGTTCAAATCCTGCTCATGCCGAGTAGTACTTGATACAACATTATGTGATAAAGTTTGACAGTGACTTGCAACAGGTCGGTAGTTTTCTTCGGGTAATCCGGTTTCCTCCACCAATGATACTGACTGCCACCATATAAATGAAATATCATTGAAAGTGGCATTAAACACCATAACCCTAAGCATAAAAGTATGGTTGACGAAAAACTGACAGTGGATCTTCTACATTTCATGTAGACTCTATCACTGCCAAGACTTTTACTGGACTTAACTGTATATATGAGGAACTGCTTACCCTTCACAAGCACCTGGATTACCCCTTCAGTTTTCTCTTACGTTTGTTTGCTTGTCTTTTTTTATCAAATAATATGTGGTTTTCTCCGGGCACTTCGGTTTCCTCCACAATATAACTGAAATATTGTTGAAAGTGGCATTAAACACCATAAACCCAATAAACACTAGATTTGTGACTCTTCTTTTGCTTTATTTAACCTTTTAATTAACATTTAGTTCATTGATTCATTGAAACCAGTTTTTATGATATCTTAACATTAGGTGCATTTCATCTCTTGTATAATAAAATTTTTATGAAAGTAATATTCCCAATGTCAAAATCTCCAACAAACTATTGATTCACTGAATTGTTTCTTTTAATGTATCTGTATATTATAGCCTGTTGAGTGTTATGATGTTTAATGCCACTTTCAACACAATTTCCGTTATATCGTGGTGGTCAGTTTTATTGGTGGAGGAAACCGGAGTGCTAGGAGAAAATCAACGACCTGTCGCAAGTCACTGACAATCTTTATCACATAATGTTGTATCACCTGAGTGGGATTCGAACTCACAACTTTAGTGGTGATAGGTACTGATTGCATAGGTAATTGTAAATCCAACTACCATATGGTCACGAAAACGACGGCCCCACGACCTATAGACAAAGATTTGTGACAAAATACAATCTCAAATTTATTTGATACAGAACAAACTTGTCATAAATCTTAGAGCATATTCATCTAGTGTCTTCCATGCATGACTGGTTTCAGTACCATTATGGTAATTTATTAATACTTGACGATTTCCATTTCCCGAATTCTTCTGCGATGACCATGATCAATAAGATTCAGGGAAATAAAATCCTAACTTGATTTTACACAAACATCCTCTATTTGTTTCATTCTCCCTTGAAGAAATTCTTTTTCTTTATGCAATCTTTCAATCTGAAAAATAAAAGGATTTAGATAACTGACTTTGATTATCTTATTGTCATTAAAAACAAGAACTCTCCCTAAAGAGCATCATATTATTTTTTTTAATTATTTTCATTTAAATTTTTTTTTTTTTAAATATTTATATCTAGTAGGTGTATAAGGATACAACAAAATGAGTGTGAATACAGTAATGTTTGTCAACTTAACCTGACGTGTCTGATAAATATATTTTTCATCTCATAAAAACATCTTATCGAACTGGAAGGGTACCATACAAAAGAAATGCTTTAAATTTATATAAAGTATTACAAGGATTAAAGTTTGAACAAGATGAACTGTGAGCTAATGCTCATTTATGATACCCCCACATATATGTTCAATGTGTATAAAAACCAACTAAGTTGGCAAACAGGAAGTAGGAATCAGATGGGTCCAAAAACGCTTCCCACAATATGGCATACCTATATGAAGCTTGTGATCAAATATCAGATTTCTGCTAACAATAGTTGCTGAGAAAAATGCGACGAAAAATATCTTGGGACGGACAGAGGTAAAACAGTATACCCCCCCCCCCCCCCGGTGAAGCGGGGGTATAATAAGGTCAAGGTCAGCATGACGGGTGGACGAGGTGTGTTTTTGGTCTCCGCATTTTATGTTTTTATTGCTGGTTATATCAACAACTATTACAAATTGTCAATTCCCCCTACAAATTTAATATGTAGACATCATTATTTTGACTTTTCTGGTTTAAATTCTTTCCAAAAAATTGATTTTGGAAAGGTTTTAATCTTTGATATAAAAATATTTTTGACAGTCGAAGTTCATTTTGATTATGGAACTCGTCATGCACGAATGAAAAATATTTTTGTCAACTCTGGTCAGCACACTTTTTCCAAAACCTCTACCGGGTCTCTTTTTCTATTCTTTCTCTTACAAAGTGGTGATATCCATCCACATCCAGGGCCAAATCCATCTAAACGGAATC
>MJUT01008147.1:68153-85005 GCA_002080005.1 Gigantidas platifrons
ATTCTTTTTGGTCCAAAGAGAAAATTAAAAAATGTAACTGAATTTCAAATTAACTGTAATGGTCATATAATAAATTCACAAAATAGTGTTAAATATTTAGGCATTGACATTGATCAAAACCTGTCTGGCGAAAAAACAGCTAACTCTATTATTAAAAAGGTTAATTCCCGGTTGAGGTTTATGTATAGAAAGGCAAATTGTCTATCTGCCGAAACGCGGAAAACTTTAAGTATGGCACTTATTCAATGTCATTTTGATTATTCTTGTTCCTCCTGGTACGCTGGTATAACTCGTGCTTTAAAAAACAAACTGCAAGTGGCACAAAACAAAACAGTTAGATTCATCAAAAGCATGGGCCCAAGAACTAGTATAAAGCAAGCTGAATTATCTAGTCTAGGATTTTTAAATATTGAAAACAGAGTAAAACAGCTTCGATTGAACCATGCTCATAAAATCTATTATGATACATGTCCTTCTTATTTGAAAAATAATTTCATCAAAATTAATGAACATCATGCCCATAATACTAGATCAAGTCAGATTAATTATGTTACACCAAAAATTAAAGGCATCGAATCAACAACATTTTACTACAATGGAATCCATGATTGGAATTCTCTACCCGATTCGATCACATCCATCAATGATTTGCAAAGATTTAAAAAAGAAGTGAAGTGCCACCTGATACATACCAGTGAAGAACGGGAAAGACGTGTCATATCATAATAATGACAATTATATATACATATATATTTTCATAGATAATGTACTTATTTTAAAATTAAGTAATCCCTCTACCCGCTCATGTTGATCTTTTAATGTCCACTTGAACTTTAAGCTGATACTTATAAAGGACCCCATTGGAAATAAGCTGAATGGCTTTCATGGGCTATCCTTGGTGAGAAAGTTCTCAGCAGCTACAATTGGTGGATTGAAGTTTCAGTTAAAGATGGCAGTTTTATGTTTTATTTTTAACTTAACGAGAAATTTTTAAACACTTGTGTATGATGTTGAAATTTTTAAACCTAAATATATTTTACCTTTTACCTTTTACCTTTAAACAACTAAATGGTCAAAAGAGAAAGGACAAACAATTATCAATAAAACACTTCACAGAAAACTAAAGATCGAGCAACATGAGAACCACCAAAAACAGGGGGTGAATATAATCAGTTCCTTCTCCACTGGTGGCACCCGTCGTCATCAAGCTTTAAGTGAAGCAACATTTATTGTATGAATTGGGTTATAGGTGTTTAGTGCCACTTTAAAACTATATTTCATCTACATTGTGGCAGCATGATTTATTGGAGGAAATCAGAGTACTAATAGAAAACCACAGCCCTGACGCAACACACTAAGACTTTATATCACACAATGTTGTAATACACCTCACAAGCAACGAAAATCAAAACTGCATGTTTAGTGATGATTTAGCATAGACAGATATAAATAAAATCATGGCCACAATGAATAACGACCTGCTTTATTACATACATGTAATCAAAAAATGATTGCAAAGACGACTGTACTGATGGTATATCAGTTACAATTGATCTGCAGGTTAAAAGAAATTTCGCACTTACAGGTACGAGATATACCCAGCAATAGAAGTGAGTGCTGTTCCTTTACATTTGATTTTCCCCTGCGTTTTTGAAAGATTTCTTCTACGAAGATTAAACATATATAAATGCAAGATTATGACTCGGCATTCTTTAGAACTCAAGTCACCCAGTTATGTGGAGGGTTATTCACACATGGAAAATGTTTGCATGACCACATAATTAAACTAAGAAGAGAGGTTTGAGCCCATAATATACTAGTTTAACCCTGGGCTCGCTACTTTTTGCTGAAGTGTCTGTACCAAGCCCAAAAAAGTGTCTCTCCGGGTACTCCGGCTTCCTCCACCACTAAAACTGGTCGCCATGAAAGAGCTGAAATATTGCTGAAAGTGGCATTAAACACCAAAAATCAATCAACCAAATCAAAAAAGTGAGCGGTCATGCATATATATGTCGACTTTGGCTCTGTTTCTACAATTTCTCTCTCTCAGATTCATGTTACTATTTCGGCAGTGTTGTATTTACCTTCTCTTCCAGTTGAACTCCAGCCGCTGGATTTTCCTGTTGTTTCCTTGATTTCCTGTTTTTTGCTAATTTTTCCATCTTTGCTTGTACTTTTTTCAATTTTTGCCTCAATTTTTCTGCTTCAATTTCTGGATCTATAATGCCCTAAGATAAAAAAAAAAATTAAATTGTTGACAGAGAATGGATTCTTGACAATATGATTGTTGACAATATTCAGTGCAACAGATTCCGAATTCTTCTGTAAATGTAGTCAAAAACTAATAATCATTGCAATTATAGACAGTGGTTGATATAATACACCAGAATATGACAGTTGTAACAAAGTAAGGGCAAAGACTGGTTGAATCAGAGTCAGGAAAATGTGTCCGAGTGATTTGATATCTAGACAGTGTCTGATATAATAGACCAGATTATGGCAGATGTAACAAAGGGCAAAGACTGGTTGGATCGGAGTCAGGAAAATGTGTCCGAGTGATTTGATATCTAGACAGTGTCTGATATAATAGAACAGATTATGGCAGATGTAACAAAGTAAGGGCAAAGACTGGTTGGATCAGAGTCAGGAAAATGTGTCCGAGTGATTTGATATCTAGACAGTGTCTGATATAATAGAACAGATTATGGCAGATGTAACAAAGTAAGGGCAAAGACTGGTTGGATCGGAGTCAGGAAAATGTGTCCGAGTGATTTGATATCTAGACAGTGTCTGATATAATAGACCAGATTATGGCAGATGTAACAGAAAGTAATGGCAAAGATTAGTTGGATCAGAGCCAGAAAAATGTGTATGAGTGCAATGATATCTCTAAAAAAAAAATCATACTAAGTGTGTTAATCAAATACAATGTGGACACTATCATCATCTCCCATTAAAAATTAATTTCTCGCAATGATATAATGACAAATTTTCCATGTGGCATAACAACAATTACTCAATCAACAATAAAAATAAATCATAAAACTAGTTTAACCAGCCACTTTTTATTGAAGTGCCTGTAGCAAGCCAGGAAAGTGAGCGGTCATGCCTGTGTGTGTTAGTGGTATTGGTTTCGCCTCTTTCTACAGTTTTTCTATTGGATTTAGATTTATCATAAAAAGGAAGACAAGTTTAAATATTTGCCGGGGGTCGTCGTGGTCGTAATCATATGGTATTTGGATTTTTAACTACCTATGCAATCAGTGTCTATCACCACTAACGTTGTGAGTTCGAACCCTGTTCATGGTGAGGTGTACTCGATACCGCATTATGTGATAAAGTTTGTCAGTGACTTGCAACAGGTCAGTGGTTTTCTCCAGGTACTCCCGTTTCCTCCACTGACTGCCACGATACAACTGAAATAGTGTTGAAAGTGGCATTAAACACCATAACCCTAACCCTAAAAAAATGTACCAGTGTAATATAAATTATTGTGAAACTTGTGATCTTGATAAGATTTTAACACAACCCTTGACATCATTAGCTTTTAGAGGGTGAAATACGATCTACAGAATGAAATTGCAATTTTTAAAATCCCTCAATCATGTTTCTAATTGATCATACCTTAGTTGTTAAATTAGTAATGTCATTTTTCTGTAATTTACAACTTTGATGTCAATTTCTTAATGGGAAAAGTACAACATGTTTTGAAATGAACAATTAACTGAAATAAATTTTGATGAATATAGAATAATAACATTATTAAATTACTAACACGTTTTCGCTTGAGCCAGAAACATAATTTTTTTTTTAAAATAATTTATACTATAAATAGAATAATATGACTTTAAAGATTGAAATTTATAAAATGTATGTACATAAGTATCCTTGATCTGAACGTCAAAAAGAAAGAAAAATAAAGAAATATTAATAAAAAGAAGGCAAAATTTAGAGTAAGAATATTGATAGAACAAGATGAACTGTGAGCTAATGCTCACTTAAGATACCCCCGCAAACAGGAAGTAGGAATGTGATGGATCCAAAAACGCTTCCCACGGTATGCAGCTTGTGACCATATATCAGATTTCTGCCATCAATTGTTGCTGAGAAAAATGCACTTAAAAATATCTTGGGACGGACGGAAGGATGGACAGAGGTAAAACAGTATACCCCCTCCAGTGGAGCCGGGGTATAATAAGCCACAGTACATTTGTACTACATCGATCATGTCAAAATTTAAATACTTGACATTAAAGGTACACAGTTGTGCTTTATGCATATGATAACAATGGCAACGCAAAGCGTGGCGTATCCCCTCACCTAAAAATTTGACCCTGTGACCTTGACCTTTGACCTATGACCTTGAAAATAAATTGGGGTCCAGATTCTCTCAAGGACTTTAGTATGTACCAAGTTTGGTCAAAATCCATTGAAGGATGTTGATTCTAGAGTGTTCACAAGGATGTTACGGAAGGACACACGGACAGTAACGTTACTATATCCCTTTGCAACTTCGTTGGCGAGGGGATAACAAGTTACGTAACTCTCAAACAACAAGTCATCATACACAGTTTAGCTTCTTTGGTTTACTTACTCCCAAAAGACTTTAAAATTTGTTGACTTTCCAATCTTTTGACGAGGAGCATACTATTTCAGAATCGCATGGTGTACACTAAATTAGATATCAACATTTCTTAAGATTGACCCTCTCTCCTCCCTATGTTCGTAAGATGTGGTTACAGCTAAAGAAAAAGAAAACATAATTCCCCCCCCCCCCTCCCCCCCAAAAGTTAAATATTCATTCCCTATGTTACAGTATTATTTAATAGTGGTACTAACGACCTTTACTAAGAACAAATACTACAATCAATAAAATCAAAATCAGAGCAAGAAGTGAATCACTTTTTCTTTAATTGTCAAATTCCACAGTATCTATGGCCAGAAGTCAACAAATACAAAGTAACACTTTACCTAGTTATCTCCCCTGTGTAAACATCCTAATCTTTCAAATGTATTTGTGTATACATCCTAATCTTTCAAATGTTTGCATAGAGATAAAGTACATACAATCTATTGCTGACATAATAGTAATACACAAACTGGTAATACTATGGGATTTTTTCTTTATGTACAGCTGTTCGATTCGAACTTGAGCTACGAATACGCACGATGATTGTGTCTGTCACATGAAAAGAGAATTTATCAAACTTATATCCAGTCATATAGATAATTATATTATCAAATGAAAAATTCAATACTATATTTCTGAGCCCAGAATTTGTTTCTCTCAAATGCAGGTGTCTCTCTTATATATAAAATGGACCAATGACTTTAAGATTTTCTATAATCATCTAGGCTATCTTATAAACTGATTGTTTGATAGCTTTAACTGTATATGCAGAAAAATAAACAAGGGCCCATTGGCTACTTACTATATGCTCACCTGAGATATAGAATTGTTGTAAGATAGTGCATCATAAGCCTTTAAAGGATGGCTGAGATAATTATACTAGTTGACAAATATTTTGAATATGCAAAACTGTATATTGTATTGTATAACTATATCAGGCTGCACTTTAAAAATAAAATGTATCTATAATCAATTATGTGCCTTCTTAAATAAAATGTGCAAAATTTTGACCAATATATTATATTTAGCTCTACATTGGTTAGTTGAAACAAGAGTTTGTTCCCATTCTGCTTAAACATAATTACAATTAACATTCCAGTGAAACTTGTCGAAAATTATCTCCCTTCCTTATAGTCTTTTTTTAATAAATACAATTAAGAAATATATATTTTTACAGATTACAGAATGACTTCACTTTGTATTGCTGATATAAAAATAATGTACATATATTTGATACATGATGAATGTATTATAAATATTTTTTAATAGTGATTTCTGGTTTAATTTTCACTGATTAAAGTCAGAAAATATTTAAACGTAGATGATGATGATTTTTGGTGTTTAACACCACTTTCAGCAATATTTCAGCTATATCATGGCGACCAGTTTTAGTGGATGAAGAAGCCGGAGTACCCGCAGAGAACCACCGACCATGGGCAAGTAACTGGTAAACTTTATCACTTGCGGCTGCGAGTCGAGTGCACTTTAAACATAGACTACAAGACTCTACACAGTGACTGTGAAATGTAGAACAGCAATAAAAGAGCTGTCCCTTTACTTTTAATTTCTTTCTATTTATTTAGGAGTTGGATAGTCTCTCTTCATTTACATTCAATTTCATATTCTTTCTTACCAGAATTCTCTTCTTTGTTCAAAGTTAAGTGTTAGAAAAATTCGAGTTATCTTTCTTTGTTCAATTGAATTCTAAGGAAAATCTACATCAGATAATTATTTCCATACATATTCTTTTAACTGAAAGTTAATAAAGACCAGAAACTTTTTAGATGGACATACAATGACTACTTTCAAATGGATTTGTGGATTAAGAGATGAAAATTTTTAAAACAATGTTTTCCAAAATCTAATTTATTGGGTAATTTAAAATAATGAAATTATATTTTTTAGGTTACTTCAATATTGTATTACTTAATCACTTGGAAGCCTGGGCCAATGTGATATTTGTTAACAGACAGAATAAGACAATAAAGAAATAAAAAACATGTTTTCCTATAGGGACCTATGTTAAACTTTGTCATACTATGGTGGCCATCTTGGATTTCCAATTGGCACCCAAAAAAAAGAACATACATTTTGTAAATGACAATCCACACAACATTAAATTTCAAAATTTCAGAAGTTCCCGAACCATAGAGCTTTGAAACTCTTCCTAATTACTTATTATCTCTAACAGCTCTTCTGATCATGGAATCATCATCAAATTAACAAACTAATAACTTCCATTGAGGACAAGTCTGTTTATATTTCAATGACAATGACAGACCTAATATAATGACAATAGTCTAGATGATCTTTGTCCTTTTCTCCTTTTTATTTTTTCCATTGTGTTGCCTACAGGTTCTTGTTCGAGTTACAAATTCTGATTACCCCTTTGGTATTTTCAAACTCTTCTTGGACCAGTTTGGTAAATATGGTAACAAGTACATGTATTCTCAGTCTTATAGGATATACTTAATACCAAGGACAACGCAAAACGTGGCGTATCCCCTCGCCTAAAAATCTGACCCAGTTACCTTGACCTTTGACCTATGACCTTGAAAATCAATAGGGTTCCAGATTCTCTTAAGGACTAAATATGTACCAAGTTTGGTCAAAATCCATTGAAGGATGTTGATTCTAGAGTGTTCACAAAGATGTTACGGAAGGACGGTAGCATTACTATATTCCTTCGCAACTGCGTTGGTGAGAGGATAATAAGGTTGATATCAAATTAAGTGCACATAAAAAATTTCTTGAATACCCTTCATCAGGTACACTCAAAATCCAAAGATTGGAAAGTCAAATAATTTAAAAGTGATTGGGAGCAAGTAAACCAAAGGGCCTAAATAGGATCATCAAAATCATCTAAGGTCAGCTATGTCTGAGGGAGGAGAACCTTAGAATTAATAATAACAAGATCAACTGTGAGCTAATGCTCACTTATGATACCCCCGCATATATGTTCAAGGTGTATAAAAACCAACTAAGTCGGCAAACAGAACGTAGGAATCTGACGGGTTGAAAAACGCTTCCCACAATATGGCATACCTATATGAAGCTTGTGACCAAATATCAGATTTCTGCCATCAATAGTTGCTGAGAAAAATGAGACGAAAAATATCTTCGGACGGACGGAAAGACAGACAGAAGGAAGGACAGGGGTAAAACAGTGGAGCAGGGTATAATTACATTATTTAGTAACTGTAAATGTCAATAGTAAAATAATAAAAATATATTTAATAAACAAAGCCAGTGCCGAAACACTGACTACTGAGTGGATGATACTATCGGTATACTACTGCTATCTGGTGGGATGTCTATGTTGTATGATAGTTCAGGAGTTAGGGTTATGGAGTTTAATGCCACTTTCAACAATATTTCAGTTATATCGTGGTGTTCAATTTTATTGGTGAAGGAAACTGGAGTACCCAAAGAAAACCATCAACATGTGACAAGTCATTGACAAACTTAATCACATAACGTTGTATCCAGTACACTTAGTCATGAATGGGGTTCTAACTCACAATATTAGTGGTTATAGCCACTGATTGCACAGTAGTTGTAAATCCAACTACCATACAATCACGACCACAACAGTCCCAATATAACAGTTCAGATAAAACTGACTTTTAACAGACAATGAACTCTATGATTTACATAACTATACCACTGCCATTTAGTGAGATGATAGTTCAGATAAAAACTTAAACTTACTTTTAACAGTCAATGAACTCTACGATTTACATAACTATACCACTGCCATTTAGTGAGATGATAGTTCAGATAAAAACTTAAACTTACTTTTAACAGACAATGAACTCTACGATTTACATAACTATACCACTGCCATTTAGTGAGATGATAGTTCAGATAAAAACTTAAACTTACTTTTAACAGACAATGAACTTGAACTGCAGGAATTACATTACCTATACCACTGCCATCTGGTAGGTTGTCTATGCTGCGTTGTAGTTACATAAAACTTACCTTAAATAGACACTGAACTCCAGGATATCTAGTGGGATGTTTATGTTGCATGATAATTCAGATTTTTAAACAAATTACTTTTAACAGACATTTTACTATTTGGGGGGTGTCTATGTTGTGAGCTGGTTCAGATAAAAACTTACTTTTAACAGACAATGTACTTGAACTACAGGATTTATATTTACTACAATACAGCCATCAGGTAGAGAGTCTCTGTTGTGAGCTGGTTCAGATAAAAACTTACTTTTAACAGACAATGAACTTGAACAGCAGGATTTATATTAACTACAATACAGCCATCAGGTAGCAAGTCTCTGTTGTTTGTAATTTCTATTGATCTAGTCTTTGATATAACCTTTAAAGCTTGGTGTATACTTTCTGAATGAAGATGTCTATGTAGCTCATCATCTTCTACATAAACACAAACTGAAAACAATAAAAAAGATATGTAAGCGTACTTTCTTTCCGGTGTGTAGAATGTCTGGGTACATAAATTCCCTAGTGTATTTCTACCTTGCACTAGTGTGTTTATTCCGTAAGAAGAAATACACTAGTGTATATCTGTCATAGAATTTCTACCCTAAGTGTGTTTTATCCAAAAGGAAAGAATACACTGGTGGAAAGAATTCACTGTTACATATATCATCTAATAGAAGTTGAAACTAGAAGCTCATCTGAGCCTGTATCACTCACCTGGTCATCCATGCATTATTTTGGTTCAAGCAAATTTGTAGTTTCTGAGAAAAAGCTTTTTATATTTTTATTCCCCGTTTAATTAAACAATGTCCTGTGGAGTCTACCATCCAATGAATATGCATGCATCATTTGAATACAATTAAGTTTCTAGTATCTAAGAAAAATTATATTTCATTTTCCCATAGGATCCTATTAAAAGTTTGTTTTACGATGGTGGCCATCTTGGATTTCGGATGATCACACAAAAAAACAAAATGGTGAAGTACAATCAAATGAACATTCCAGCTAAATTTTCTATCAAATGATTTAAAGCTTTATGATAAGAATAATTTTAATATAGTTGTCTGCATTAAATTTTTTGCAGCCATATTGGTTTTCTGATCAGCCAAAAAAATGATAAATTTTGTAAATGAAGATCCAATGTACAGCTAAAGTTCAATCAAGTTTATAGCTTCTGAGAATTTTTTTTCTTTTTTCCCCCGCTAAAAGTTTGTTCTACAAAGGCGGCCATCTTGTATTTCACATTAACACAAAAACACTTGTTTGGTAAACACCACCTAAGGAACGGTTCAGTGGTCCACAATTTTTTTACATTCATTTAAATGATATCTGCCACAATCTTGCATTAAGAAAAAAAGTCCGTCTGACAAAAATCAGATCTCTCACTTAATCTCCTTTACTGACATGTAAATGCATTGGAGATCGGAAGAAACCCCATTATGGGTCACATGCGGGTGACCCTATGTCATGAATATTCAATGGATTGATAAATACTCTTTTTTGACATATCAAATTGCTTGTAGCAAAGAAAGCAGTTAAATTTTAAATCATATCCCTTTGACCTTCACCTAAGTGCCATTTTCATTTGACGGTGTTTCCTCAGATCTCCCATGCAGCAACACATCAGTAGTAGGGAGTGAGTGATAGAAGTGATTTTAATCAGATCTCTTTACAGAAAATTGTAAGGGGCCATCATGGTCCTGACAGCATGGTAGTTGGATTTACAACTACATGTGTAATCAGTGCCTATCACCACTAAAGTTGTGAGCTTGAACCCCGCTCATGGCAAGGTGTACTTGATACAACATTATATGATAGAATTTGTCAGTGACTTGCGACAGGTCGGTGGTTTTCTCCGGGTACTCCGGTTTCCTCCACCAATAAAACTGACCGCCACGATATAACTAAAATATTAATGAAAGTGGCATTAAACACCATAAACCATAAACCAGAAAATAGTACTTACCTTTCATATCTTTTAATTTGATACTGAATTCATTAGATACAGATAAGATATTAGATCCCATAGATTTAACAACATCCATTACATGTTCTAAATCTTTTCTTCTCTGAGGCCCCTAAAACATACAATGAAAATACAATATCTGTCCTCTATAGCATTTTATATAACAAACCACAAACTACAAACACTATACTGTGAAACCTGTCTAAACTGAACCCTGAATAGGGTTAGGGTTAGATTATGTGTTCAACGTCTCTTTCAACAATATTTCATTTATATATATATATATAGTGGCTGTCAGTTTTATTGGAAACCAGAGTACCTGGAGAAAATCACCGACCTGCCTAACCCAAATAATCCAGTCGTTATATTACTCTCCCACTGGTCGCTACATTAACGCCTGGATGCATTCATTGATAAAATCCGTCAAACCGGAAATAGTAAATCGCTATGACTTATGGGAAAAACGACAACAAAAATTGTTAGTTTCGCGTATCATCAATATCATGACATATTTGTTAATTAAATCTTCGTGATCATCATGAATAAAACCTTGTATAACTTGTATGTAAAGACTACCAAAGAAGACAAACAAAACCAAAGCTGTATGCAAAACACAGTCCTATCACATAGTACCTCGTGTGGCGATATTTACTATTTCTTTATTATCTGATATTATTTTTTTTTACATTTTCCCTATTTACTATTTATTGTTTTCTATTTGCTGCCCATTCCGCATGAAATAAAAAAATTGAAAAATTCCATATGCCAATGTAAAAATATGAACATGGAAATTAATTACTATTTTTCAAATATTAATATTTATTTCAAAGTTGGACAGTAAATAAAAACTTGAATTGAATTCACTCTTATAATGATTTTTTAATTTAATTTAAAATAAAGATAAAAAAAATGTATTTTATGATGATTGCTGAAAATTGTTTGTCATATAATAGCTGTCAGGTGGTAATATACATGATGCATCCAATATACAGGAAGAGCCCCTACTGTGATACTATCTATTTTGAGAAGCCATTCAATGAAAATAACAATCTGACCATATTGTTACATAATAAGGATAAGAATTATTAGATAAGAAATTAAAATTTATAAAAGGCAAGTATTTTTAAGTGAAAATTAATTAACATGTTGAGTCACATTTCATTTATTTAGCCTAACTTCGGTCAGTTATCAATTAAAAAGACAAATATATATATATATATTTTTAAATCTGGCTAATTAAGTATTTACTTTTAATAACGATGTAATTGGTATTTCTTAATCAATTGTATTAAAAATCATCTTAATTCATGAATTAATCAACTTTCTGTTTACATATTTATTTTCAATAAAAATTCTTTATTATTTCATCCCATTTTCCGTAATTTAACTTGTGCATATCCATATTTATACAATCCTATGTTAACAGTAAGTTAAATGTCGACCCTATTATAAACTATTATTATCCACAATAAATTCAGGAAAAAGAGATGAAATAATAAAGAAATTTTATTGAAAATAAATACGTACTCAGAAAGGGGTGCCTTTGCTAACAATAATTAAAAAAAAAATCACTTTGTCTCGTGTACATGAAAGTGACAAAAACTTCAAAACTTCAAAAAATTATTACACGGTGTTTTATTTTTAATTTTTTTTTTTTTAATTTGTTAATCTATGACAATTTAAATCATAAATATGAGAATAAAGGTGTATTTGTTTTCTAAATATGCAAAGGTACAATCATTCTCCGTGTTTGTTTTGTCAATATTTACAAACGAAAGTAAAGGAAGTCACTAATGCGCATACGTGCTAATATCTGACATTTGATTGGTTGTCTGAACCAGATAGCAGCTGACGGATTTTTACCATTAAGAGCGTTCAAGCCCTCGTCCAGCGATAGTGCCGATAGAGGGCGCAGTATTATTCGAGTTACGATCTGCCTAAGTCACTGACAAAATTTATCACATAATGTTGTATCGAGTACATCTCGTCATGAGTGGGATTCAAACTCACAACTTTAGTGGCGATAGGCACTGATTGCATAGGTAGTTGTAAATCCAAATACCATACAATCATGACCATGATGGCCCTCGAACCATGAATAAAACAGAAACCTGTATACACCAAACTTTTAATGAAGTCCCAATGTAGGAAATCTTTGTTAATTCAACTTATAAAATCCGAACATCTCTCTATTCCAAAAGCAAAAGTTGGTCCAAAGGACGTTCGCTCTAGACAGGTTTTACTGCATATCTTCTCTATGGCACCCAGTATTAACCAAAAAAAACCTACGATTGTTGAAATTTCATACTCTTACTCCCAATCTTTCAATCTTCTGATTTGCTGGGTTTTTTTAGCATGAGAACAATAACAAAAAACAATGAAAAAAAACTTGAAAAATCTTTATGACAAAAGGCCTGGTGTTGGTTCACATAATCTATAAAAAATATATTTATTTACCTCTCCTGGTATAGGATAACTAGACACACATACACTCTCTGCTCTTTCTTCATTACATATATGTAATCTTTGATACAGTTCTTCTGTTAGGTAAGGCATAAATGGACTGGCAGCTCTTAAAAATGTGTCTACAGAGTCAAATAATGTCTGTTTGATGGCCGTCTTGTCCCGTTCTGTATCAGAAAATACTGGTTTAATACATTCCTGAAAATGAAGAGACACACACTCTCATTCATAAAACAATATTATTAAAAGAAAGTTTAAACAGTGATCTGATGGTCAATAATTCCACCAATATGAGCATAACAAACAATTATCTCTAACCTCAAAGAATTGATTTGATGATTTGATTTTTGGTGTTTAACACCACTTTCAGCAATATCATGGCGACCAGTTTTAGTGGTGGAAGAAGCCAGAGCACCCAGAGAGAACCACCGACTATGGGCAAGCAACTGGTAAACTTTATCACTTGTGGCTGTGAGTCAAGTGCACCCTTATTTGTAACCTACAAAGTGGGGCGCAAACCCACGCCGTATTGGTGATAGGCTTGTATGAGTTCTTAGGTAATCTAACTACCTAACTCATTGAGCCACCCGGTCCCTTTCAAAGATTTGAACACAAAAATGACCACGGAAATATGTAAAGAACATCCTGGTTCTGGCACCAAAATGTGGAATGGTTAAACCAGTTAATGGTATCCTAACACTCCCCCTCTTGATAATTGGGTTCATTTGTAGTAGTAGTTAGCTTAATTTATCATGGATAACTTGGCTACTCTTTTATTTCGAAGTGCCTCGACCTTGACATTATGGTTAAACAGTACATGTCTGTTTAATGTTGCACTATCGGTTATTGCACGAATATTGGTGAATATAGTCGAATATAGTCGCACACAGAATATTGTATTCTGCAAGCTTGCGAGTGTAATTAATATTCTGCGAGGCATAATATTCATCAATATTTGTGCAATAATGCTTTTACTGTACAGCAGAACTTTGAAAATGATGAGAGCACCTTTTTAACCCATCAGTGATGTCATGACTTAAAGCAGAATATTGCAATAGTGCAAACATAGGGTAATATTGCACACTTACTTTTGGTTACATTCTACAAGAAATATTATACATGTACTGCTATACATAAATGCAAAGGGGCTGTCGTGGTCATGATCGTATGGTAGTTGGATTTACAACTACTGGTGCAATTAGTGCCTATCACCACTAACGTTGTGAGTTCGAATACCGCTCAGGTGGGGTGTGCTGGATACAACATGTGATAAAGTTTGTCAGTGACTTGCGGCAGGTCAGTGTTTTTTTTCTGGGTAATCTGGTTTCCTCCATCAATAAAACTGACCGCCACGATATAACTGAAATATTGTTGAAAGTGGTGTTAAATACCATAAACCAAACAAACATCAAACTACTTACTAAATATATATCACAGAAATCATTCAACCAGAACGTGTGCAATGCCCTGGTTACTAACTGTAGGTCATATGACTTGAAATGCTCATCACATGATTCAACCATGTGATGAAGTCTGCTCAATATCCATTGGTCAATTTCATCAGTGACATCACATGATTTTACTGGTTTATAATCTGTCCCAATATGCATCTGTACAAATTTAAATGCCTGCCATATTTTATTACAGAAATGTCTGTTACTTTTAACATGCATGACATCCATATTGATTTCTTGAGCTGAAAAAAAATAAATTTACAGTTAATAAAACTGCTGGTATACTGCATCAAATACCGTAAGCATACAAATTATTTAATGCTTTACTTTTCAAGATAATTCTCAGTTTTGGTGAGGTCTGTGCTGCTCATCTTTTCAGTTTTCTGTGTTTAGTTTCTTAAATAGCTATCATCAATACATGTATGTGTAAAATATGTACACATCTTTTCATTGATATATAGATAAATCACCCCCTGAAGCATTTGAAGCAAGGACATTCTTTAACATTTGTTGTAATGCCATCCTCAAAATATATGATAAGATGCATATTTATGCATATTATCCTGGTCGGTATTCCTGCAAAATATTTTAAAAATCTGATGACTTATTTTTGTATAAACAAGAAATTGTGATCGATTGGGTATCTAAATTATTTATGTTTTATCATTAGACCACGCCCATCGAATAAAATGTAAATACCATAAACAGCCTTGTATGATCTGCAGAAATTTACCCTTCCCGGTATGTGGGTGTAGAAAAGATTTTTACAGGTCAAATTAACAAAGATTTTATTTAATGTTCAGTTTATACAGGATTCCATTTTATTTAGGATTCGGTTTAGACTGGTGATGACTCCTTTTCTCTTCAAAGACGAAAGACTAGAAATCAATTTATGGTTCTTTGCACTTTAAGACCATGGTATGGTAATCAGCTGTACCTTTTATGTCCTACCTTTAAAATCATTAGAACATAAGGTAAATCTAAGAGCATCAGCCCCAGCTTCTGATATTCCTGACGGGAAATCTTTTATCTGGCCAGATTTAGCTGTATTAATTTCATTTACATCAAGACCACTAACTTCAAGTTTCTTGTGGAGCCCCTAAAAGAGAAATAATAATCTGCATATGTGAAAACATTGAAATTGTTATCTGAGTATATTACAGACTTAAGATTAGGACTATGGGTGTTTTAACAAAACAATATTATTCAATTATATAATATAGCGTCACTGTTACGCAAAAACCTCGAGATACGATATTTTCGCACGACGAATTGTATGACCAATCGGAGACCCACTTTTCCTCATATGATAAAATTTCCATTTGTGATTGGTTAAAAGCTCCATTTGTGATTGGTTAAAAGCTCCAGTATTTTCGAATACAGTGGAACATATCTAGCCAATTCTAAAACCACAAAAATATAATTTTCGCTAAAATTCTAGTTATGAGATTTTGGCATAACAGCGACGATATGTCAGTTTTATTAATCAAAGACACACTTTTATCTTTCACATAATGTTGTACTGAGTACACCTCATTACATGGGGGAATAGATCTGAGTAACATGTGATTGTCGCCACTTCAGCCCCTATGTATATTAATGTGCAGTATATTATTGCGGCCATTTTGACCATTACGTTTATTAAATCATGTCATATATTATGTGAAGAATTTACCTCCAGTGAGATTCCTTGTATAACATCAATAGGGTCTAAAACATTACCCAATAATTTACTCATCTTTCTACCATGAGAATTTACCTCTAGTGAGATTCCTTGTATAACATCAATAGGGTCTATAACATTACCCAATGATTTACTCATTTTTCTACCATGAGAATTTACCTCTAGTGAGATTCCTTGTATAACATCAATAGGATCTAAAACATTGCCCAATGATTTACTCATCTTTCTACCATGAGAATTTACCTCTAGTGAGATTCCTTGTACAATATCAATAGGGTCTAAAACATTGCCCAATGATTTACTCATCTTTCTACCATGAGAATTTACCTCTAGTGAGATTCCTTGTACAATATCAATAGGGTCTATAACATTACCCAATGATTTAGTCATCTTTCTACCATGAGAATTTACCTCTAGTGAGATTCCTTGTACAATATCAATAGGGTCTATAACATTGCCCAATGATTTACTCATCTTTCTACCATGAGAATTTACCTCTAGTGAGATTCCTTGTATAACATCAATAGGGTCTAAAACATTGCCCAATGATTTACTCATTTTTCTACCATGAGAATTTACCTCTAGTGAGATTCCTTGTATAACATCAATAGGGTCTAAAACATTGCCCAATGATTTACTCATCTTTCTACCATGAGAATTTACCTCTAGTGAGATTCCTTGTATAACATCAATAG
>MJUT01008147.1:85284-100012 GCA_002080005.1 Gigantidas platifrons
CTAGTGAGATTCCTTGTATAACATCAATAGGGTCTAAGACATTACCCAATGATTTACTCATTTTTCTACCATGAGAATTTACCTCCAGTGAGATTCCTTGTATAACATCAATAGGGTCTAAAACATTACCCAATGATTTACTCATTTTTCTACCATAAGAATCTCGCAACAACCCATGAAGTAAAACCTGAAAGG
Organism: Gigantidas platifrons; assembly: GCA_002080005.1. Classification (NCBI taxonomy): domain Eukaryota; kingdom Metazoa; phylum Mollusca; class Bivalvia; order Mytilida; family Modiolidae; genus Gigantidas; species Gigantidas platifrons. Next base: position 85,480 of record MJUT01008147.1, read on the forward strand.
AAACAAATATACACTACATTAGAGTAACAAAACAATAACATGCAAAGTCTTCTCAAAATGTTTTATTTTTCATATTTCTTCTATAAATTAGTGATCTTATATTTCAATAATAGCAAACCACATCAGTGATTTAATGATTAGCATGCTCGTCTTGATTGGGGTATATCATTGGTTGGAGCCAGGTCTGGTAAAAACAAAACTATATAATTGATGCTTGCTTCCCTAATATCATGCATCGTGAGGTGTAAGAACACATATTGGTTGGCTTGGAATCAGAATAATGTGTCTGAGTGGGGCAACATGTCAATCCGCAGACAGTTGTCTCAGTGATCTAGCACCGTGAAAATCCAACTTAGGCATGAAGTGAATATCATCATCATATCATCGAAATGTAACTTGTTCTTGCCATAATATGTCTGAAAAAAAGCTCACTTGGCATTAAACAACAATCACTCACACACTCCACAACATAAGACATATTTCTGAACAGTAAACATCATTTCTAAAGTTATTCATAATATAAATATGTTTATGTTAAAAAAAGATGTGTAATTACCTCATTAAATGGGAGCTGATTGGTCAATTTAAGTCCCATCATTACCATCCTAGCTACCCAGAAAAATATTATATCACTTCCTGTTTCCAACAGGCTACTTGGATAGTACTTGTCAAAATCAGCTGTCTGAAAGAAATATAGTATAATAAATACTAAAATGGACCACAAATTTTGAGCTAACAATGACAATCTATTCTAAAATATTAAATTGTTCTCTCTTTAGAGAGTGTATTTAAGAAATAACTCATGGGAACTGTAGTTCGTTGCAGATTTTAGCATGGGTAACATTTACTTTCGCAAATATTTTATCCAGAGCAAAATCGGTAGAAACAAACTTCTCAGTGTTTGCATCCACTCTGACCCTGTATAAAATCACTTTGGTTAAGACAGGTGTTGCTGTAGTATCTTATATGTTGACAGTCTGGGTGACAATTTTGAAAAGATATTTAAAGAGCATTCATTGTGTGGTAAACACTTTAACAAAACTTTCTCTACGGCATAGAAGTTAAAATTGTATTACACTCGTTCACTGTAAGGGTGAAACGATTCACCGTATGTACCGAAATCACGATTATTTTGGGAACGGTTCGGTTCACGATACGTGGAGGCCGCTTACGATACAAACGATATGATGCTCATTTAAAAAAAAAAAGTAGTGTTGAACTTCTGTTTTCTTCTTTTGGTGATCATTTAATTAATATTTTGAGAAAAGTGAATCGATTAATTTACGCTTTTAAAATTAATTAATCAAATATCAAATATTTATAATTTCCGCTAGTACGTAAGCGACCTCATATAAAAAAAAAAAATGGCAGCACCCATGTTGAGTGAAGGAATAGTTACAGTTTCCAATAAAACGTATCGTGATACGTATCGTAATACATATCAAATATCGCAATACGTATCGTTTGTGGAAAAAGTGTATCGTTACACCCCTAGTTCACTGTCACCTCTATAACTAATAGTCCAGACAAATCTGTACCTAATACAGCAATTACTACACCCCTGTTACTAAATCATTTTAAAGCCTGGAAAATTTAATATTTCAAAGCCTAAAAATTATTCACAATATTGTATTGTCTTTTTTTTCACATGCATATGTATATATATATAGACAATAACAGTGCATTGACTTGACATAAAATCGATATACAGATGAGGCTTAGAATTGGGGAAAATGCGAGGGTTTCCTGAGCATTTTCCCAGATTCGTGCCGAGTGCGTTTATCGAATTTTATGTCAAGTCAATGCACTGTTATTGTCTTTATACTGAAATCGTTAATGACATTAATGGATATTACTACCAATTTCAAATTATTTAAAAAGTTAGTTACCCCCAAGAGGCCCCAACTGATTTCTAAATGTTATAAACGGTCAGTGACCGTTTATCACTTGTAAATATACTGTCAACGCATTTTGACTGCTCAATTAGAATGATTGCAGTATATATATATTTTCTTTCCTTCTCTCATCTTGAATATAGATGAAATATTGCTCTTTTGACCGTAGACAACAAATGAATGAAAGAATGAATCAATCCACCAATACCTTCTCTGGCCAACCATGTACAGAAAATGGAAAAATTCCTGATGAAAACCATGTGTCTAATACATCTTCATCTAAAAATGAAAAAAAAACCCAAACATTAGACAATTGACACACTAAAATCTGTTACAATTCTAAATTCGTCACACAAAGTTGCTGTTTTTCCAGGTACACGAACAAAACCTGTAAGTACTGCTAATGATAAAAAAATATGCTTACTTGTGTAATTTTGCATTTGATGTACAAAAATCCCCCTCTAATAAGGCCACCCCTTCTGCAGTGATACAGCAACCTTCTAAGAGGGGTGGCCTTCCTTGAGGGAGACAGTTTAGTTGTATTTTACTATCTCAGTGCTTCTGAAATCTGGCCTTATAAGAAGGGTGGATTGCACTAGGAGTAGCCTTATAAGAGGGGGATTATTGTATCTTTTATAGTGAAATCTGAATTTAACAGAATCCTGTCTGTCCTTCTTTGATTTACAGATTCTGATTACCCCTTTGGTATCTATGATTTACAGATTCTGATTACCCCTTTGGTATCTATGATTTACAGATTCTGATTACCCCTTTGGTATCTTCAAACTCTTCTTGACCATCTGTTTCAGTGCCAATTTTGGATATCTTTACAAATTTAACCTGTGTAATCTGAACCCCTGTCTATTCCAGTAAAAAATGTTGGTCCTGACTTCCAAAGGTGTACTATCCTAATGGTTTCAGATGAAAGGTCTTTTAAATGAATTTTGTTCAAATTAGACCTAATTTGCATATTTAGCAAAAATTTAAAAAAACTACAAAATTTATGGACAAACCTCAAGAAATATGTTAAATAACTCATCATAATGTACCTTCAATACACATATCAGTCCATTCATGTGGCTATCTTATGGCTATTTTGCAAAACTTCTATTTTTAGTAACAGCAGCCATCTGGGGTATAATTTTTAAAGGGGCCATCAAAGGATATGAGAACATTACATTCAGTCATAAATGCACATATTTTAGACTTAAAATGTTCACGAAAATTTCAATTTCAAAATTTTTGTAGTGCAACGTAGGTGATAGTCCCTCCAAATTCTGTGTTCTGATTGGGTGATTTTGGATAATGTATGCGAAATTTGTACTTGAATGTTTTACGACAGAAAGGTCAGGCATCATTACAATATTAAGTTGTTTACCTTGCTGTAGTGTAATTTGATCTGCCGTAACTCCCAAGTTGCTGACAGCTTTGGATAAAGCCTCACTTTCATTTCTGGCAATGATCCAAGTAGAATCTGTTCTATTCTGAAAAATGATGACAATAGTTTTTTGTTTTTAGATAATTAGCATTTATCTTCAACACAAGGTAATTCAAGGGGCTGTCGTGGTCATGGTCGCATGGTTATGATGGTACTTGGATTAACAACTATCTATGCAATCAGTGCCTATCACCATTTACGTTGTGAGTTTGAATCCAGTTCAGGCCAGGTGTACTCAATGCAATATCATATGATAAAGTTCGTCAGTGACTTGCAGCAAGTTGGTGATTCTCTCCAGGTACTCTGGTTTCCTCCATCAATAAAACTGACTGCCATGAATGGGGCATGATTATAACTGAAATACTGTTGAAAGTGGCATTAAACACCATAACACCCCCTCCCCCACACACAGAATTATATAATAAATGGTAATAAAATATACTTATTATGACAACAACATAATCCTTATTATTATTTTTCACTTCATGCAGGACTTAATTGTGTTTTTGTAATCCCTTTTTGAAAACCATTGAATCAATTTTTAACATATTATAATGAATACTATTTGAGTCTAAATAAAATACAATACCTCATCGATGACTGTAGCCCTGTATGCTGGTATCCTATGTCCCCACCACAACTGTCTAGAAATACACCAGTCTCTGAAATAAAATATATTGAAAATAATGTTAATTTAGTTAATGTTTCGGTACAGTGAAACCGTGTCTTGAGATACAAAAAAAATGTGGTCTGTCTAGACTGGCCATCGCTAAAAAGAGGGTGTCATTGCATAAGCCCCGGAGTATTGCCTTCAAATGTTATCCTGGGGCTTATTTATGATCTTTATTTCTGTATTTCAAAAGTGTCGATAATATTTGACTACACTTTGATGTGGATTCCAAACAAACTGAAGAAAATGTTCCCATGATGCAGTAAATGGTTTTTCTTTTTAACCTCAGTAAATTAACATACCTAGCATTTTCTAAGTAATCAAACCAGATGTTGTCATAGGTACTTGGTATTAGTTTTAATTCCTTTTGTCTGACAACCTGAAAAAAAAAAGAGGAAAAAATAAAAATGTGCTAAAGATTTTTAGCAATTACCTATATCCGTACATTGTATTTAGTTGGACTACATAAAATGTTTTTTGGTCCGACAATTACCGACTCATAATTCTATAGGTAGGTTGTATTGGTAGGAAGGGCAGAAATTTATTTTATTTTATTATTAACACACAGTAAAAAAAGAATTTTTTAATTTGAAATAAATGAATAAAAATAATATTAACTCTATATTGAAACAGCAATATCTAGGGTAGTTTTGGTATACAAAATGAAGGTAGGCAAACAGCAAAGAATTTTCGATAGCAGAAATAAATACATGATATAGAATTAAATTATTTCAATTTGTTTCCTTTGTCATAAACATACTTAAAATTTCAGCCGATTCCATCTTTAAACTAAGTTACGTTGAACTACTCATTGTCATGTTATCATAAACAAAATACAAAAAACTGGTAGTGAACTCAGGTGCTCCGGATGGAGGAGCAGCATCTTTACTATGTAACCAACAAGGGGATAAGGATGTTAATAAGTATAACAGAAAATCCATCTCTAACTCATGAGGAAACCATTCCAAACTCAGGTAAAAATCCATCTCTAACTCATGAGGAAACCATTCCAAACTCAGGTAAAAATCCATCTCTAACTCATGAGGAAACCATTCCAAACTCAGGTAAAAATCCATCCAAAACTTACGTAAAAAAAAAATCATCAGCATTTTTATGGTCGTTTCTCATCTCAATCACCAAAATGTTTTAATGAGAATAATTGTATATAGCTTGATAATGAGTGGCAGACGGTAGGCTTAACTGCTAAACAAATAGATACTACATTTGTATTCTGTCATACATGCAACGCTATGAATATCCTCAGAAATAACTTTAACTTTATAATGATTTTATTGTCAATATATATACAATTGGATTGGGAACAAGTTTTTACAACTTACTAGTCCCTCTCCATACAAATACATTAATAGCATAAATAAAACAAATCTAATGACAGCAAATGTACAGGCTATATCAATTATAATTAGTAAATTAAACAAAATAATGTCAAACTAAGTATACATATTAAATATTGTTTTATTATTTAACAGAAAAAAGGGGGGTGGGGTAAAAACTAGCAAATTATGTTGAGATAATATCACGGTTGGGAATTATTAATTATTAAATCTACAAGTTTGTCGAATAAATTTATGCACTGATTTGAACAATAAAGTATTCAAGTCTTCATTAATTTCGTTACATCCAAAGAGTATATATTCTATAGAGATGGGAACAATGTTATTAAAACATTTAAACAAAGAAGTTCTATCGTATTGATAAAGTGGACATTCAAGAAAAAAATGAATAGCATCCTCAAATAAATGACCACATACACAACGTGGATCATTCTTCAAATTTACTCTATATAAATCGGCATTAAGGCCACTACATCTATGTCTTAGCTTAGTATGTGTTATGTTAGTTTTCCTATCACCAATATTATAAAATGAAGCCACCGGAATTTGGACAGGTTGAAATTTTTTTTTTAATTTGGAAATATCTCTGTTACAAACCTGAACAGCGTTTTGTGCCATGTCTTTACAACTTAAATACCATTGTTCTTTAAGAAATGGTTCTACGATATCTTTTGATCGACTGAAAAAGAGGGAAGAAAACTTCAATCCAAATGACCAAAATGTTCATCTTAAAAATATCAATTTTAGATAACAATTTTTAGGTTTTCATAAAATACTTGTAAGTGTTATGCTATGAGAAATTCTACTATGGTGTGTAGATATAAAATTCCTTTCGTTTGCCTATATAGATATATTTTGATAATATATAGAGTAAATGTTTTTTCTCAGACTTCTGCTTAATACACAGGGGCCTGGGTGGCTCAATGAGTTAGGTTGTTGGATCTAACAGCTCATACAAGCCTATCACCAATACAGCGTGGGTTCGCGCCTGGCTTTGTAAATTACAAAAAAGGATGCACTCGACTCACAGCCGCACGTGATAAAGTTTACCAGTTGCTTGCCCAGGGTCAGTGGTTCTCTCCGGGTACGCCAGCTTCCTCCACCACTAAAACTGGTCGCCATGATATAGCTGAAATATTACTGAAAGTGGCATTAAACACCAAAAATCAAATCAAATAAAATCTGCTTAATACAGGTTATTTACTATCCCTTTGTGCATATATTGTGTATATGACAAAGTAGTTCCGCTCTTATAAGTCCATACCACTCTGCAATGAAAATTGGTATTATAAGAGGGGCCTCTCTTGAGGAGGACAGTTGGCTGTATTTTGCTATCTCAGTGCATCTGAAATCTAGTCTAATAGAAGCCTTTGGTGGCAGCGGCCTTAAAAGAGGGGGACTATTGTACTTCAAAATAAAGTCACTGGTTCTTTTGACTCTGATACAACGAGGTTCCACTGTAAAATAAAATACTGTAAATTCGGAAATTACTGCGTTCATTTATTATTGCGATCTTCGAAAATTTTCACAGATTGCGATTTTTATTATTGCGGTGCATGAAGTCCTCCGGTACAAATGGATACTTATGATTCCGAAATGCGAGATTTAATTATTGCGATTTCACATCAGTCGCATTTTTCGCAATAATAAAAACATCGCAATAATTTCTGAATTTACAGTACCTGCATACAGGAACAGACATGGCATGACTTTCTGATTCTCTTAGTAAGCCCTTCTCTGCCAACACTCTTCCCAGCTCTTTTCTACAATCAAATCTCTTCAGACCAAGGAAAAGTTCACTACAATTCTCCATGGTTCCAGCATTACTGATGACTGTTCTGCTGGGTAGATTGTGGCGCTGACCAACATCAAAATCTGTGTAGTCGTGTGCTGGTGTAATCTTTACTGCACCTATAACATGAGTAATATTTTATTTACCTATTCATCTTAGTTCATTACCTTGACTTGCATGAAAACAATATTAAAATACGCAATGGGAGCAATCTCTGAGCAGTTCATTTTGTTTCATTTAATGCTCTTTATTGCTTCCACTTTCTATGTCTGGGATGATAATTTTATTCAAAGCATGACATGATAAAAGTAAAATAAAAGTTGGAAAAGCATATTATATCTTTTATGGTGTTTGTTTTTAATAATCAAGTCGGCACTGCTGCTAAACAATTAAATATTAAACTCTGGCCTAATCATTGTCATTAACCAAATAAAAGATACAATTTCATCATTAGCAGTTGATTTAAAACACTCATTATCTATGAGACCACCATTTAATCCAGAAAAAAACAAACTCAGTATCATTTGTCAGAATTAACAAACCTGTTCCAAACTCCATATCTACAAATTCATCACATATAATAGGTAGTCTCTCTTCACTGATTGGATGTATCACAGACTTCCCATGTAAATGTTTATATCTGTTGTCATGGGGATGGACTGCTACAGCAACATCACCAAGCATGGTCTCCAATCTAGTAGTTGAAACAGTTATCTCCCCTTGAAATTAAAGGATTAGGATTATGGTGTTTAACACTACTTTCAACAATATTTCATAATACCGTGGCAGTCAGTTTTATAGGTGGACGAAATCAGAGTATCCGGAGAAAACCACCGATCTGTCACAAGTCACTGACAATCTTTATCACATAATGTTGTATCAAGTACACCTCGCCTGAACGGGATCCAAACTCACAACTTTAGTGGTGATAGGCTCTGATTGCAAAGGTAATAGTAAATCCAACCGCCATACGATCATGATGGTCATTTAAAATTAAAATTAAAATTTTATATTCAGCTACCATTAAACATGAAGAAAAAAACATATTTTCAAGACCAATTTGTTTTAACCACATCTTATTTCAACAAATTAGTATACAATAAACCCTGCTTTAGGGACCACCACTATTAAGCAAAAACTTGTATTGTGTGACCTTAATCTTTATTTTTCTATAACAGTGCATTTCATATTAATGAAACCTGTATTTAGCGACCACCTGTCTTTATGTGATCCCATTTCAATGTACCCTTGGAATGTCACATAAGACAGGTTTGACTGTAATTGTTTGATTGGTCGCTTTCAGTTACTTTCCTTAGTTTTTCAGTCATCCTGTAGCTACCTGGTTCAGTGGGGGAGAAAGCAGGAATATCCAAATAAATCAACCGAGGGTCAGTAAGTATGTGCTAAACTTTCTAACTTTAGGGAACAAGTCAAGAGTTACTTGGCTTGATCTGGTTACTAGTTTTACTAACTTATCGATAGGACATGCTTTAATGCATAAATGAAAGCTATGAAACCCCTTTGAGGTGAGAGGTGTTTGTTCGCTTAGTTGATATTTAGTGTAATTGTTTACCATCATTGTTTAAACTCTATATTTATTATTTTAAATTAGTAATAAGCTTTATACCTCCATTTTCTACAGGATATACAAATGATGTTAAAACACCAAATTCTACTTGATTTTTGTATCCTGGTACAGTCAGTAATGTCTTCCCTTCTACATGAATATTATCAACCTACAAATAGTTTACATTATTATAGTTAATCAACAAATTAACTGAGTATGGTACACAATTATGTATTATATACACTCCCCCCTCTTTAAGAGCCTTGGTTGTTGACTACTGACCACAAGCCTAACACCATTAACCTTTGTTCAAGTTTGGATCCACACCTAAAGTGTTAACATACATCCAAAAGATCTTGATGCAATCAATTCAAAGAAAAAAAATGCATCAAAATTGGATGACAAATAAAAATACTAAATACCTTCCAGAGATTCAAAATTTCGAAAGTTGTGCCCATTTTAGGCCCCTTTTCTAAATAAAATAGCAAAAAAATGTATGTTCCATCAATAACCTATAAAGATGATTACTTTGTAAAATGACTGCATTAAAGTTGGATGAAAAAAAAAAAATTCTTTTGGAATTTGGATTTTTTTCTGCTCTTTCGATTGTTTATTTCCGAAACTGTAAGAGATAGAGAAAATATGCCGGCATACTACCAGAAGCTCCAAGTTCAATAAATCAAAAAGAAAAAAAAACATCAAAATTGGACAAAAAATAAAAATTCTACATGACCTCCAAATATGCAAATTTTCAGAATTGGGGGCCCTTTTAGATCCCTTTTATAAATAAAATACCCAAAAATTTCTATGGTTCATCAGTAACCCATTAAGATGGTCACTTTGCAAAAAAAACTGCATTAAAATTGGATGAAAAAAAAATAAAAAATTTGAAATTTTCCCCTTTTGGCCCCCTTTTATGTCCAAAACGGTAATACATGTAGTTACATAATAATCCTATGCATTTTTCTGAAGGGATTTTCTTCAGGAATTCATTAAAAAATCGCAATCAAAATCAGGTGAAAAATAAGCTCTCTGTATACAAATATGAGAAACATACATTTTGTGCCTTATGGCCTCTTGTTTGAAAATGGGTAATCCGAATCAATACCAACCTTTATTAGTGCTATGGACCATTTCTTTCAAAATTCAGAAGGATCTATCAACTAGAACTTAAGTTATTGCACGGAAACCATTCTTTAAACAGATGGACGACGACGACAGTGTCATAACATAATACTACCCAAAATATTTTGCGCTCATATAAAAAATATTTGAAATCTTAAGCTTTTTTATTTATCTAATTATTCAATATATAATTATATGACAAATGAAAAATGCTGACAAGTAACTTTTTGAAAGTACTTCTACGAAGGGACAAGTTGAGGAAAAAAATGCTATTGTAGAGGCCTGAGTCTTACCTCAATATCAGAGATTGTAGACTGTAAGGAACACGACCAATTAACTAATCTATGACTCCTGTATATCAAACCCTCGTCATAAAATCTAACAAAGCTTTCTATCACTGCTTTAGACAATTTCTGAAATGAAAACATTCTGTGGATTACAATTTTATTATATTAAAACATGAAATTTTAGCATTTCAGTATACAGTCAAAAGTAGGATATCAAAAGGAATTTCATAAGTTACCAGGTATTACTGTGACACTGGCCTAAACCAAATCCTAACTAGAACAGATTGCAGTGTAAACAAAACACTAAATTTAGTCCAAGTATGTGAAAACATTGAAAATCTATTCCAAACAAAAATTGTGGTTCCAAGAGTGTATATGCAAATTTAACCTGTGCATTACAATCACCTGTCTATTCTGAACAAAAAAAGATGGCCTGAAGAGTGAGAGAGCTTAAACATACATGTATCTAGATTGTCTTAATGTAATGGTATATTAAAGGATGAACATTGTTGGTAAATCATGATGCAATGAAAACGACTGACAGTTCAACTTCTTGTTAATAAAAATAACCAAAAACTTGACACTGTTACGGCTTTCGTCAGTATTAATAACAATCCCTCTATCCTTAATAAATGCAACATTCATAACAGGTGAGGTAAAAAAAAAACATTAACTTAATCATTTTTGTTTTCCAATTTTTTTCTCTCACAATTCTCAATATCTTACATCATCCATAGTAAAACAAGCTCTTGACCAATCTAATGAAGACCCCATTAACTTCATCTGTTCATATATTCTGTCACCTTTCCTATAAAAAAAGAATTATAAAGTATGCATACATTAGAATTCATTCAATTTTTTTTTTATAGAAATAGAGTGAAATACTTTTTATACCTGGCCAATTCTTGTGGGGTTTTTTTTGTGACTCAACTAATTATTAGATTGTAAGAATTCAATAAAGCATATAGTGTTCACAGATTTTAACAAAATATCAGTCATTATGGCAGTTAATTTTATTGGTGAAGGAAATCGACATAGCGGTAAGTCATTGGCAAACTTTGTCACATAAAGTTGTGTCAAGTACATATCGCCACAGACAGGAATCGAACTCACAACTTTAGTGATTGTAGCAACTTAATATTGCATAGGTAAATATAAAATAAACTAACATATGATCATGGCCACAGTGGCCACCTAGAAACATTAGTAGTTGCAGCCATTTATGGCATAAGTAGAGGTAAAATCAACTGCTAGTACAGCGACAGCCCATAGAAGGATATAAATAATATATAATTCCAGAAAGTAATGAATCATATATTATTTCTTTACTTAGTTATATAATTACAATGCTTGAACAGTGTCCAGTTGTTTCTCCACCATTTTATAGCAAAGAAATCTTAGAATGCACTAGCTTTTTTTAAACCTAAGTTTTTTTAGTAAAACCTGTCTAAACTGAACCTTCGTGGGACCAACTTTTATGTTCAGAATAGACAGGTGTTTGGTTTATACAGGTTAAATTAACCAATATTTACAACATTGGGACTTTATCTAATGCATGGTTTATACAGAATTCTGATATATTCACTATCTTACCCTCTAATCTAATGGGTTTCTAAAACAAATCTGTACGAAAACACTCACTCATGTTTCCATTTCCAAACTTCTTTAAGAAAATCTTCTCTACCATAATCATATCTAGTTTTCTTCTGGTTCTTCATCAACTGTTTCTCTACAACCACCTGTGTTGCTATACCAGCATGATCACAGCCAGGGATCCAGACTGTCTCTATACCCTTCATTCTTTTCCTGGATACAAACAAATACCAATGAGATATATCTAATAACCAACATCAGTTGATTTGATTGATTTGATCTTTTTGGTGTTTAATGCTACTTTCAACAATATTTCAGCTATATCATGGTGACCAGTTTTAGTGGTAGAGGAAGTCGGAGTACCCGGAGAGAATCACCGACCATGGGCAAGCAACTGGTAAACTTTATCACTTGCGGCTGTGAGTCGAGTGCACCCTTTTTTGTAATTTACAAAGCTGGGCACGAACCCACGCCGTATTGATAATAGGCTTGTATGAGTTGTTACGTAATCCAACTACCTAACTCATTGTGCCACCCAAGTCCTCCCGACATCAGTTGAACAGATGCCTAACTCAAACTGTATGGTAGATAATAATATTTCAGTCAACTGTTGATTGATTGATTGATTGTCGTTTAACTTCAAGTGAGCAGTATTTCAGATATATTGTACACCGTTATTATTACACTTGAAGGCAAGACCTAGATTTCTAATATCATATGTTTTGGTCTTTATGGTTTGAAGTGAAAGGTAGTTGTTTGTTTTCTTGCTATTGGTGGAATCGTTGACCATCCATGTTTAAGCTTTCTTATCATAACTACTTTCTAACCTTACCATCTAACTATAGCATCTTGTATTGAGTTGGTCAGTGCATGTCCTAGATGTAATGTCCCTGTCACGTTGGGTGGTGGAAGACACATGACAAACTTCTCATTACTTTGACCTTTCTCATTTATCTAAAAAAAAAAAGAAAAAAAAAGGGGGAAATTATTTTGTTTATCTCGAACAGTTCATTCTGCATTAGTACGATTGACTGATTATTGTTTAAAGATAAATGAGCAGTGTCTTCTATTTCAACATTTGAGCTTGCTTAATGTAAGTGAGCAGTATTTCTGCAGTTGATTATTGTTTAAAATTAAGAGAGCAGTTACTTTATATGTTATTTGACGGCAACTTTCCAAAATAGAAATTGCACCTACAGCACTATTTAGCAAGAAATCACTGTGGGCCGACATCGGTGAAATCACGAAAATGTCGGTGAAATTTGAAAAAAACGCGGTGTTAACACTGCGAAATGTCTGAGAAAAATCGAACACGGTGTTTTCGGTGATTTACCATAAAACGCCGCCAAAACACTGACATCGACGATTAAACGCCGCGAAATAAAGAAATGGGATATTAACCTTTATTTGTACATTTGTATGTTCTTGAGATTTGTATAACTGTCATTTTTGATAATATGAGTGATTCATTCATAATTATTTTCCTTTTCAGGTGTGCAAGCTGTCATCATATTTTCGTTCTTTAATTCTGATATTTGCTTTTGTTTTAATCAATTATGTTTGGAAAACAATGTGCAAACGTATCATTACCATTTATAAGCTTGGATTGTATTATTTTTTTTGAGTTGATTTGTGGCTTCAAAGTGGGTGATAGCTAATTGTAATCAAAGCCAATTAAGATCAATCAAAAACTGTTCAGATACGTGTTCTATACATGTTGCATGTGTGTCTAATTATTTACCCAATCATGCTTTTTACTCAATATTCTATATTGAATACATGTCTAATTACTTAGCCATTCATTTTTTTACTGCATGGTCCAACAAGAAGCCATTTCGTCATAATATATAGTTTCCCTTCTTTTCGGCAAGTTTGTTAAATACTACTAAGATATCCTGCACGAGCCACGGGATACCTGTCGTAGTCCGTGTGAAACAATTATTTAAAGTTTAAGAAAAAAAAAGTTAACCTACTAAGACATCCTGCACAAGGCACGGGATACCTGTCGTAGTCCGCATGAAACAATTATTTAAAGTTTAAGAAAAAAAAGTTAATCAACTAAGACATCCTGCACAAGGCACTAGATACCTGTCGTAGTCCACGTGAAACAATTATTTAAAGTTAAAAAATATTTTTATTTATTATTGATGAAACGTATACACATAAATTTATTCAAAACCAAAGCATAAAACAATGGTCGTTTGTCCGTAAATCGAAACACAGTCAAACTTATTTAAGCATACATTAAAATGTAATGTCACGATACTGAATTAAATGTTTGTTTCTTTTTCTTTTGACCCTTTTTCATGCGATTTTTTCCTGTTGATCTTGGGGGCACGGGTGCCGGGTGGCTCAATGAGTTAGGTCGTTGGATCTAACAACTCATACAAGCCTATCACCAATACGGCGTGGGTTCGCGCCCGGCTTTGTAAGTTACAAAAAGGGTGCACTCGACTCGCAGCCGCAAGTATTGTTAAATACTACTAAGACATCCTGCACAAGGCACGGGATACCTGTCGTAGTCCGCGTGAAACAATTATTTAAAGTTTAAGAAATAAAAAAGTTAATCAACTAAGACATCCTGCACAAGGCACAGGATACCTGTAGTAGTCCGAGTGAAACAATTATTTAAAGTTTAAGAAATAAAAAAGTTAACCTACTAAGACATCCTGCACAAGGCACGGGATACCTGTCGTAGTCCGCGTGAAACAATTATTTAAAGTTTAAGAAATAAAAAAGTTAATCAACTAAGACATCCTGCACAAGGCACGGGATACCTGTCGTAGTCCGCGTGAAACAATTATTTAAAGT
>MJUT01008147.1:107982-121818 GCA_002080005.1 Gigantidas platifrons
AAGTATAAAAAGGGATGTAACTCTGGTAAGATTTGTCGAAAAATGATCGCTATCGAACTTGACCTAAATATGCATGAGATACACTTACATACCAACCCTAGTTTCAATCTGACTATTTGTTCCCAAGTTATCATCTGGAAACCAAATATTTAGCAATTTTGAGGTATAAAAAGGGGCACAACTCTAGTAAAAATAGTCGAAAAATTGTCATTATCGAACTTGACCTAGATATTCATAAGATACACTTACATACCAAACCTAGCTTCAATCTGACTTTTCATTCACAAGTTATCATCTGGAAACCAAAAAGCACACGGACGGACGGACGGACGGACGACACCCATTTCTATAGTCCCCTTCGACGAAGCGTCGGGGGACAATAAGATTTTCCGTTATGGATAAGGGTAACTCAATGTGACTTGATTTTTACATTTGGGTTAATAATTACGATTATGAAGAAAATGGAAACAGCAGAAAAGAAAAATAAGTTAAATCCCCATTTATTACGACAGAGAGATAATGTCTTTAAACTGGGGGCCCGGGTGGCTCAATGAGTTAGGTCGTTGGATCTAACAACTCATACAAGCCTATCACCAATACGGCGTGGGTTTGCGCCCGGCTTTGTCAATTACAAAAAGGGTGCACTCGACTCGCAACCACAAGTATCAAAGTTTACTAGTTGCTTGCCCATGGTCGGTGGTTCTCTCCGGGTACTCTGGCTCCCTCCACCACTAAAACTGGTCGCCATGATATAGCTGAAATATTGTTGAAAGTGGCGTTAAAACACCAAAAATCAATCAAGAAAATCTTTAAACTGAATGCAGTTAATGAATATCAACAATGAGTGAGGGTTAGGGGTTGTGGTGTTTAACACCACTTTCAAGAAATATTTCAGTAAAAATATCGTGGCGGTCAGTTTTATTGGTGGAGGAAACCGGAATACCCGGAGAAAACCACTGACCTGTCAGTCGTAGGTCAGTGACAAACTTTATCATATAATGTTGTATCGAGTACACCTCGCCATGAACGGGATTCGAACTCACAACTTTAGTGATGATAGGCACCGATTGCACAGGTAGTTGTAAATCCAACTACCATACGATCACGATCACGACGACCCACATAACAATGAATAGTGCTGTGAAAAATAAAAAAAATAATAAAAACTAAATAAAGAAAATGATACCCGAACTTTAAATTGATTGGTGCACATTTTATCACTGACGATTTCAAAAACCCCAAATTCTCGCTTTCAATGAGATTTGAGGGAGTCTAATACATATGGTTGGTTTGCTGTAACGGTGGAACTGTCATAAACCGGCCTGGCTTGCCGTTTATTCACCACTACCAGTATTAATTTCTACTTCTACTGATGATACTGCCACTTTGGTGCGCATGCTAATTTTAAACTTAATTTTTAAAACTTAACAATAACTTCAGTCGGTGCTGTACAAAATTAATCTGCAAGTAAAAACAACTTGATTAATTTAATTAAGTAAGTGAGTCTTGCAGGATTCAGGACTCTTGGCAGTGGCAGTGTCAGTGGGCAGAGCGTTCCAATCTATGATGGTTCTTGGGTAGAATGACTCCTTCCTTATAAAGATAAGACAAGACAAGACAAGACAAGATAAGATAAGATAAGATAAGATAAGATAAGCTTTATTTATAGTCGGCATATTTAAATAACAATACAACACAAGCCCTAGTGGGCTTTGACCGACATAAATAAAATTTGGTGTTACATGATGGAATCTGAAAGGAGTGTTGACCAATGTTTCTACTCAGTCGTCCAATAAACAACAATAGTACAGTTTGGCATTAAAGAGAAAGGGAATGACTTCAAGTTTGGAAGAAGATACAAGTAATTTCATCATGTTTTAGTACATAGTTTAAACAAAGAGGTATAAGAAATAGAAATTAATACATTTTCCCCCTTTTACTACAGCCGTTTTTCCGTCAATTACCGAATTCTTATTAAAAAAAATTACACATATATATTATTAAATTTATTTTTTTCTTAATATTTTAAAAGTTTTTCTTACTTGATCTTATTTTCTCTCCGCCCTACCCTGACCCTTCGGTTCGCCCGGCCTCCCTGTCACTCATAATTCCCTGCTCCATCCAATATATCCATCCCATTCCATCATGAAACATTGGTAAATAAAAGACAAAAGACATTTCAAGTTCCAGTTCTGCTACTCACACATTTTATTGTTATAAGGACACTCATAGGGCTCTATAGTGAGTAAAGTAAAGCAAAGTAATTTTTATTTAAAGTCGGAAGCTAAGGTTTTGCTCCTCCTTTGAATAGATATATCAATACGTTAAGTCAGGAATGTTTCTACCTACTCTCTCGGGTCAATTTCGTATCCTACCTTTTATGTACTTGCATACAATCTTAATAAATTGTTACATATTTTTCATAGATTTTTTAAAAGTAAAACTTCATTTAAACAAGCATGTCAGTGCCTTTCAGTATAACAGTGCATGACAAATTAAGGAAAGAAGATCTCCAAAGATGTGTATTCAACAGTCTATAGAAAATTTCAAACACAATGCTATTTCAACCTATGTAATAATGAATCTTAGAGAAAAGCATAATCTGCCATAATCTTATTTGATTAAATGGGTAGGGCATTTGACTGGAAAAGACTTTCCTTTATATCATGGGAACTGTCTGCAGTTTAATTCAGTCATCCACCATCTACATAATGGTCTTGTTTTATCAAGAAAAGGAACAACAATTTAAACCCAAACACTATACAATTAGTATTTGTTGTTTTCCCCCGCTAAGAATACAGCACAAATAACAAAGCAGCATACATATATAGTTATTCGTACATGCATACATAAATCATAGGCATAAACAGTTTCACAGCCAGCATCAAGACATTATATATATATATATAACCGGCGCTCTCTCTTACCGTGTATAAAAGCCTATTTAGGATTCTACATCTACCAGATACAGATGAGGCATCTATAAATACTTATCAAAACGCACCCATATTCAGCAGCTGTTGACTTTCGTGTTCCTTCNATTAACGCCCCTCCCTTATTCTGGCCTATAGCACAGTTTGACTTCTAATTAATGCCCCCATTTCATAAAATATAAACTCCACTTATCGGTACCTAAGCAACAACACAGCGTGTAAGAGTTCCCAAAATAGTAGCAGTAATGTATGTTGACATAGCGCGTATATATTTCTATAGTCTGTTTCATCAAATTAACCTCATCTAACGGCTATAAAATTCGGAAATTCGTTTCTCTAATTGACGCCCCCTATTTAAAAACGCATTCGCCCCCGGGGCGTCTATTAGAAGAAATACGGTATTTGCTGTTTTTCCCCGCTAAGAACACAGCACAAATAGCAAAGCAGCATACATATATAGTTATTCGTACATGCATACATAAATCATAGGCATAAACAGTTTCACAGCCAGCATCAAGACATTATATATATATATAACCGGCGCTCTCTCTTACCGTGTATAAAAGCCTGTTTAGGATTTTACATCTACCAGATACAGATGAGGCATCTATAAATACTTATCAAAACGCACCCATATTCAGCAGCTGTTGACTTTCGTGTTTCCTTCCCCTAAACTATAATATCCCCTGAAAAAAATGCAAGGATGGCAAGTAACAGAAAACTAGATTGTAAAGATTTGCATGGCTACCTGAAAACACTGCCGTGGCATGTTTTAGACAAATTATACTCACATCCTGCAACATGTTTAGCAGTATTCAGGTGTATATATTTTTGTCTTAATTTATAATTTTTGTACATGTTCTGATAATCTGAATTTATTCCCTTGTCTTCATTCATGAAAATTTGTATATTGTTATCTTTGAATTTGTTGACGGTGAAGACTTTCTGTTAAAAATTGAAATACACATTTATAAGATGGTACTTGCCATTATTAAGAATAAAAGAAAATAATAATGTCGGAAAGAAAAGTTTGAAGATACCGAAGGCAAAGGGTAATTAAAAAAAACACTATAAATCAGACAGAGGACAGACAATGCAATGGCCAAAAAACAAAAGGGCAAACAAAAGTCTACACTACACAGAAAACTAAAGTTCGATCAACATGAACCCCACTAAAAACTGGAGGTCATCTCTTCAGGTTCTCCGAAAGGGTAAGCTTTTCCTGCTTCACATGTGATGGGTTCATTTTGTGGTTTAATAAGCTTATTGATTGATTGATTATTGCTTAAAGTCAAGTAAAGAGAGTGTTTCAGATATAGTCGGGATGAGAACACCACCATTTTGTTTACGATAATGTAAAGTAATTAGTATTAATAAAAACCATTTTTTCTGAATTATAATTATTCTTTTTTGTATTTCAGGCAATTACCAGATT
Source organism: Gigantidas platifrons (assembly GCA_002080005.1). Lineage (NCBI taxonomy): Eukaryota > Metazoa > Mollusca > Bivalvia > Mytilida > Modiolidae > Gigantidas > Gigantidas platifrons. Next base: position 112,351 of record MJUT01008147.1, read on the forward strand.
TATCTAAACATTATGTAATGAGGATGTTGTTTATTGAACAGCATGTCTCACAATCCGTGGTTAATCTATGGGTAAACAGTAAACACCAAGAGTAAGTATAGCATGTCTGACAGGCTGGGATTAATCCATTTGTAAATAGTATTATCAAGAGAATGATATGCACAGTACTAAAAACGAGGGGCCGTCATGGTCGTGATCGTATGGTAGTTGGATTTACAATTACCTGTGCACTCAATGCCTACCACCACTAACATGTGTTCAAATCACACTCAAGGTGTTATCTATGCAACATTATGTGATAAAGTTTGTCAGTGACTTGCAACAGGTCGGTGGCTTTCCACATGTATTCCGGTTTCCTCCACCAATAAACATGACTGCCACGATGTAGCTGAAATATTGTTGAACATGGCGTTAAGCACCATAACCTTATTATTGTATTAAACACATGTTTCATTTGAAATACACTGTGATTGGAGGTTAAGTGTTTTGTGGTGAAAATTGTTGTTTTAAGTATAAGCACTAAAAACCACTGTGTTATTTTAACATAATATATTAACATACATGTTTTATTTGGTAAAACACAGTGGAATGCCAGTGGAAAAATATTGACATATTATCTGGTAAAACACAGTGGAATACCAGTGGAAAAATATTAACATATTATCTGGTAAAACACAGTGGAATGCCAGTGGAAAAATATTAACATATTATCTGGTAAAACACAGTGGAAAAATATTAACATATCTGGTAAAACACAGTGGAATACCATTGGAAAAATATTAACATATTATCTGGTAAAACACAGTGGAATGCCAGTAGAAAAATATTAACATATTATCTGGTAAAACACAGTGGAATGCCAGTGGAAGCATATTAACATATTATCTGGTAAAACACAGTGGAATGCCAGTGGAAGCATATTAACATATTATCTGGTAAAACACAGTGGAATGCCAGTGGAAGCATATTAACATACATGTATTATCTGGTAAAACACAGTGGAATGCCAGTGGAAGCATATTAACATATTATCTGGTAAAACACAGTAGAATGCCAGTGAAAAAAATATTAACATATTATCTGGTAAAACACAGTGGAATGCCAGTGGAAGCATATCAACATATTATCTGGTAAAACACAGTGGAATGCCATTGGAAGCATATTAACATATTATCTGGTAAAACACAGTGGAATGCCAGCAGAAGCATATTAACATATTATCTGGTAAAACACAGTGGAATGCCAGTGGAAGCATATTAACATGTTATCTGGTAAAACACAGTGGAATGCCAGTGGAAGCATATTAACATATTATCTGGTAAAACACAGTGGAATGCCAGTGGAAAAATATTAATATATTATCTGGTAAAACACAGTGGAAGCATATTAACATATTATCTGGTAAAACACAGTGGAATGCCAGTGGAAGCATATTAACATATTATCTGGTAAAACACAGTGGAAGCATATTAACATATTATCTGGTAAAACACAGTGGAATGCCAGTGGAAGCATATTAACATATTATCTGGTAAAACACAGTGGAATGCCAGTGGAAGCATATTAACATATTATCTGGTAAAACACAGTGGAATGCCAGCGGAAGCATATTAACATATTATCTGGTAAAACACAGTGGAATGCCAGTGGAAGGCTATTAACATATTATCTGGTAAAACACAGTGGAATGCCAGCAGAAGCATATTAACATATTATCTGGTAAAACACAGTGGAATGCCAGTGGAAGCATATTAACATATTATCTGGTAAAACACAGTGGAAAGGCAGTGGAAAAATATTAACATATTATCTGGTAAAACACAGTGGAATGCCAGTGGAAGCATATTAACATATTATCTGGTAAAACACAGTGGAATGCCAGTGGAAGCATATTAACATATTATCTGGTAAAAGACAGTGGAATGCCAGTGGAAGCATATTAACATATTATCTGGTAAAACACAGTTGAAAGCCAGTGGAAAAATATTAACATATTATCTGGTAAAACACAGTGGAATGCCAGTGGAAGCATATTAACATATTATCTGATAAAGCACAGTGGAATGCCAGTGGAAGCATATTAACATATTATCTGGTAAAACACAGTGTAATGGCAGTGGATAAATATTAACATATTATCTGGTAAAACACAGTGGAATGCCAGTGGAAAAATATGAACATATTATCTGGTAAAACACAGTGGAATGCCAGTGGATGAATATTAACATATTATCTGGTAAAACACAGTGGAATGCCAGTGGAAGCATATTAACATATTATCTGGTAAAACACAGTGGAATGCCAGTGGAAGCAAATTAACATATTATCTGGTAAAACAGTGGATTGGCAATGGAAGCAAATTAACATATTATCTGGTAAAACACAGTGGATTGGCAGTTGGACCAGAGTGTTTTTGGTAGTTAGAAACATCTTGTTAGTACTGTAGGAAATTTATAGGTGCACTCCATTAATATTACCCCTGATATATAAATTCGAGGTTAATGATTGATTTTTTGTGTTCTAAGCGCCACTTTCAACAATATTTCAGCTATATCATGGCTACCAGTTTTAGTGTTGGAGGAAGCCGGAGTACCCGGAGAGAACCACCGATCCTGGGCAAGCAACTGGTAAACTTTATTACTTGTAGCTGCGAGTCGAGTGCACCCTTTTTTGTAATTTACAAAGCTGGGCGCGAACCCACGCCGTATTGGTGATAGGCTTGTATGAGTTGTTAGATCCAATGGTCTAACTCATTGAGCCACCCGCCCCTCCCCCCCCCATTCAAGGTTAAACCGGTTAATGGGAACCCAAACCTGATTCTCCAACTGCAATTCAAATATAAACGAATGATAAAACAACATACACAGACTCGCTTCCACTTAAAAAGACCACATACTGTCACAAAAATGAATGACAACATTAGTATGGACAGTAAAATATAGCAAGGTCAGTGAATGTTCATAGTTAACTGACTACAATGTACTAACTATATTGTAGGAAGGTAGAATCTGTTGGTTAAAGACCATCATTCTTTGGACACAAAATCATACCTGATAATTCAAACAGATTTAATATCAATTAGTCATAAACATATAAAGAAATTAATGGTCATGTACATGTATGTATTAATTGTAGGGAACAAAAACTTGCTGTGACAGCTTTAACAGATCTGAGAGTATGGCATGAGGAAACTATGGCAGGGGGTTTACAAGGATGGAAAATGAACCAGATATTTAGAAAGAACATGAAAGTAGCTTTACTTGGAGGGTAAGGTTCCTTCAGTCTTTTATCACATATATCTTTGATATTCTCTTGGTTTGCTAAAGCCAAAGACTATATGAATTGGTATTTGTTTTTTGCTTCTCCACCAAGCACACAGCAATAAGGTGAAAGAGCAAAATCTGGATGGCTCAGAATCAGGATAATGTATCGGGGTATAGGGACATGTCTACACCCCTGGACTGTTTTTTCAGTGACCAAGCACTATTAAAATCGTCCGTCTGTGGACAGAATGGTTTCCATGCGATAACTTAAGTTCTAGATGACGATCCTTCTGAATTTTTAACACAATGATCCTTGGTACAAAAAATGTTGGGGTATTGTAATCTCTACCCATCTTGAAACAAGAGGTCATACGGTACAAAACTGGATGTTTCTGGTATTTTGTTTTATCTGATGAATCTTAAGTCAATTTAAATAAGTAAATAAATTTAGAATCGGCTTATATTTTTTCATTACATGTATGTCCTCATTTTTATTTTATTTTAGAGGAAATCCCTGGACAGGTGCAGAACAGCTACCTCCAGATAAACATTCTAAAGACATTCCTTTCTTAGAAAAATATGCTTTAGAGAGATGGGAGGTAATTACGTTTATACTGATATTTTAATATGCTGTTACCTCCTCTTTTATTGGATTTTTAATTTTTGTTTTATGCTGTGAGCAATTGCTATGAAAATTTAATGTTATGTGCTTGCTTACTACAATCACATATTTTAGATACCACAAGAACACTAATTCCATAAAACCAATGTGAAGAAAATGGCACCAATAGGACGAAAAAGATCTGCAAAAATGTAAACAAATTGTTTATTTTTTTAGCGAATTTAGCCAATAGTTTTCACCAAAAATTAGCATATTTTTGGACACAACATTACATAATGATTACTTTGCTGCATTATTCGTTGTATAGCAGACAACTGTATATTGAGTCGAATATGAATAAATTAAAAATTCAACCAAAATATCCAATGTTGTAACTTTTGTGTGTAAATTTAACTGTTTTATTAATATACATGAGATTGCAGTATTAACAAAAAAATATCCATATATTATAGGAAAACATCAATATTTTTTTTTCTCAACTAAAAACAGGAAAGAAAAGCTGTATAGCAGACAACTGTACATTGACAAATATGGAGAGTGTTGTTAACACCAAATAAGAAATTCAACCAGATGTCCATTGTTGTAACTTTTTTTTCACATACATTATAAACACAAAAATATACATTTATTGTAAGGATATATAAAATTTATTTGTGATCGCCTCGAAACAGCAAAGAGAAGCTGTATGTACATGTATATTGTCTAAATAATGTTATATTCTAACCATATCTTGCACACTAAATTTGATATCTATATATTTTAGTGTGTGTTACATTTCATGGTGGGTTCTACTGAAGGAACAGAAGGAGTTAGCAGAGATATTATTGATGTCTTATTACATGCTGGTCTTATGAAGAAGTTAGTAATATGAATGAATTTGAATTTGAATTTTGGTGTTTAATGCCACTTTCAGCAATATTTCAGCTATATCATGGCAACCAGTTTTAGTGGTGGAGGAAGCTGGAGTACCCGGTGAGAACCAATGACCCTGGGCAAGCAACTGGTAAACTTTATCACTTGCGGCTGCAAGTCGAGTGCACCCTTTTTGTGATTTACAAAGCTGGGCACAAACCCACGCCATATTGGTGATAGGCTTGTATGAGCTGTTAGATCCAACGACCTAACTCATTGAGCCACCCTGTTAGTAATATGAAATTTTAATTAGAGTGCAGATATTTGATTAAAAAAAAAGGTTGCTTGGGAATTGGGGGGATGGTTGGAAGGCATGTTTTATTTAACCATTACCTGTACAATTTTGATGAATAGACCATTTGTACATTCCTGATTTGATTCTAAAATTATATGTTTTTTTACGGTTATTTTAAAGGAGTTATTTCCCTTGCAAGAGCAACAGAAATGACAAAGAATTTTAATATAATTTTTTTTTTTTTGTAGATATTTGAACTTTTTGAAAAGTCAGGGGATCATTTTCTAGCCAATAAAAAATTCACAATTTGTTACAACATTAAACAAAAAAAATTTGGGATTAAATGTATATAGAATATCAGCAGTTTTGAATATCGAGACAAACATTATCGCTAGTATCACAAGTCTGACAGGACGATCATAGTGATAATGTATGTCAAGACCTTCAGAACTTAAGTTATAGTAAATGTCATTATGTGTTTGACAGCAAATTGACAGAAACCTCATCAGTGACGTAATGGTTAGCGTGCTCGTCTCGAGTGTGGTAGATCGTGGGTTCGATCCCGGTCGGGTCAAACCAAAGACTATAAAATTGATATTTGTTGCTTCTCCACTAAGCACACAGCATAAAGGAGAAAGAGCAAAGGGAACATATTCATCATCTCATTGAAATTTAACTTGTTCTCGCCATAATATAGCTGAAAAATTGCTGTATTGGCATTAAACAACAACCACTCACTCAAATTGACAGATAATTTTCAATATTAGAGTGAGTTTGTAGATACTGACCATATCACTCTATGAGATCAAGAATCAAATGTGCAAATTATCGATAAACAATTTTTAACTATTATTTTTTCAGTGATAGCTTGGAGCCTTTGCCATCTATTACACCACAGGGTTTTCAGTTCTTACTAATGGATACAGGGTCACAAGTCTGGTTCTTTGTATTACAGTATCTGGAAACTGTTGAGGTAGTGTATCAGTGGGGAAACACTCATACAGTAGTCCCTCCTTCTAAAGATTTCAGATGCATAGAGAGAAATAGTATTTTACTACTAAATGGTCCCCCTCCTCTAGAGATGCCACCCCCCCCCCCTTTTATAAGGCAACTTTTTCATTGGAGAAGGGTTGGCCTTATAAGAGTCCTAGCAGTGATGTCGTTAAAAGCCGGCAGCCGACGATTTTCGCCAGTTATTGTCCTTTTCTTGCCGGCTATTTTTCAATGAGTAAAATAAAATGTGACAAGAAAAATCCATATTCCAATATTAGATAAATTATTACATCATATAATTAATTAATTATGGATTTTGACGGCGGATTAATCAACGTTATCTAATAGATTAAATCTATTATATCAGCTCCAATTTGGAAATCCCCTTTAGTATATATTTAGTCGCTATTTATAAAATTGTGTGCGCGCACCTAACATTTAGTGGAACATCCGCTATAGACCGCGGCATACACACTTTATTTAGTACGTAGATCGCGAAGAGAACACCTCTTTAAAGATCCAAAAGGATAAGAAGAGAGTGCATATGATCTTCAAATACCATCTTTCATTCAAGCTTCTGATCAATACTGCTGTGGTGATCTTTTTTGTAAAAAGCGGGACCTTGTCCTTATAAATTAAAACACTGTTTTGTAAACTTTTATATTTTATGTTATGATTTCGACCTTTTTTTTTAATAACAATCACCCAGATTCGTAAAATTGAGGAGTTTCTGCAAATTTTAAGTCGTACATGATTATTGGTCTAGGGATAGCTCGTGGATTTATTTTTGAAAATGGGTCTGTCTTTGATCACATAAATCAACATCTTGAACATTGCGTCCAATTTTCTCTAAACCACTTTACTTCGGACACTCAGTAGTGGTACCAAATTATATTTTTATTACTTTAACTACCAAATTTAAAAATTCTAGTTTTAAACTTTTATCTGATATTTTTTCGCCACGAAATAATAATTTTTAAGTGGTTTTCTAATGAAATGAAAAAGATGAAAAATCTTTTTTTCACTCTGACATAAAATAAAAACGTTTAATACCGTGACTACGATCGACCTCCCTACCTATTAATGTCCGATCAGACTGAAACACGCACTAACCACAACATAAATAAAAGTGTTAACAAAAGAAATGTAATTCAAGTTTCAGTCTGTACAAGGAATAAACCCAAAAAATAATTTGGGTAAAAAACAAATAAACCCAAATGCAAGTTAAAACAAGATAAATACATTATGTTTCAAATCAAACATTATTGTACCAGCAAGTCTTTTCTGGTACATAATTTCTGTTACTAAAGATACATTGCTATAACTAAATATTGTGAAATGCTTAATTGATGCACAAAATATAGTGACTCATGCTGATGATAGTGACAGTGAATCTGGATGTGAAATTTATTAATAAAATTTATTGCTTATTGAAACATTTTCTGGAATTGAATCAACAAAATATGTTTTTTTGTTATGAAATAATACCTACTTTAGTTAAGTACAGTTCCTTTTAATCTTTTCTACTAAATATTTGCTCAATCAATCTCAATGGACATTAGCAACAATAATTGAAGATTATGCAGTAAAAAATAGGACAAGAAATAAAGTAATTTTAGCCCCATAAAATGCTCAGAATGCAGGATTTGACACCATTTAAGCGTCAGGGGGACAGCCCTCAAACATCTGCCTGATTTTTCTGCCGCCTATTCTGAACATTTTGCCACCTATTCAAAATTTTACTGACAACACTGCCTAGGGGAGCTATATGTGTATCTGATAATTTATTATAATTTGATAGTGTTCGTAGTTTTTGAAGATGGCACCAAAATATGAAATTCGGTGCACCATTTGAATATTGTTTTTTTTTTATTGTGTACCGTATTTTACGGACGATAGGTCGATATTTTTTTTTCTCAACGCGCTGGCTTCGACCTATCGTCCACATCGACCTATACAAGGATGAAGTTGAAAAATCTGGAATCCCTAAAAAAAATCTCAATAAAAATGACGATTTTGTTGACAGTATACCTTTATTTTGCTGTAGGTTTTTTTCCTGAATAAGAAGACTGAAATCATCGATGTTCTTGGTGTTATTTTTTTTTAAATAAAGCAACAATCTCCCATACAGAGTTGTCTGTCCTTGCAGGCTCTCTATCTCTGTAATCGTCTCAAAAGTAGTCCCAAAACATGTGATCATGTAACGAACGATCATGTGACAAACTAACCAAAAGATCTCCTTTCATGTAGATATTCAAAAGCTTGCCTTTGACAGTCCCTCAACACGATGTTCTTGTCATAATCTTTAACAATTGTATCTAATGTTGACATTTTATCGGATGAATAAGTAAACCAAATTACTCAGAATAGGAAAATGTTTCACAAAAATATAGTCCCTATAGATATAGCTTTTTTAAAATGGTATTTCGCCTCAAATAAAATCATATTTCACGTCAAAACTAAAGATATATGCAAAAAAGACGAATAGCATCTTAGAAGCAAAATCTAGAGTATATTAATATTTTACAAGAATCTTGTAAAATCGAGACGTTTACAGAGATAGAGAGCCTGCAAGGACCAACAACTCTGTATGGGAGATTGATAAAGCAACTATACTAACAGGGGGTGCAATTCCGGGAATAAAATGTTCAACATCCGAAAAATATCAATATTCAATGATTGAAGAATGAGGTAAACGAAAATCAGTTCAATATTGTATTCTATAATAAAAATTAATAAAAAAAAAATATAAAATATATACTATAAAAAATGTATGTTGTTGAAAAAAATCACAGGGTGGATTGTTTTACAATATAAAATTATTATCACAAAATATCTAAATATAGCTATATAGCTTTCCATCAAACACGAGGGGTACCGAACACGAGCATGCGCACAAGGTTGTAGCAAAACATATCTCACAATACACGTGGTGAACAAGCTTTTTATACTAAATGTACTGGAAAATAATTATCGATTTCGTTAAACTAGAATGTTCTACACTTGAATTGGTCAATTAGGAACAAATAAAATAATCACCATGAGATAATCAACACAGGTGAACCTCTATCGGCACTTAAATATCCTGATCAGCTGATTGAAAATTTACTGGACCGAGACGATCACATAATTTGTGTACTACTAATTAAACACAGTTTAAAGGTATGTCAATAAAACTGCACAAGGTGATACATTGTTTTGACAGCTTGATTATTTTATTGTATGAACATCCGTTTACCATCTATTGTGACACCCACAGATGGCCTGATTTGAATGTTATTGATGTCTGGCTTTACAAACCAGACTCCTCATAAAAAAACACACAAACACAAGTTTAAAAACAAAATTTTATTTAATTTAACTTTCATAATTATTTCGTTTATGACACATAAGAATAGTATTCTTGAGTTAATACTTGCATATGCTTACCGAAGAACATCGTT
>MJUT01008147.1:125731-137725 GCA_002080005.1 Gigantidas platifrons
TTGTTTATGAAAAGTCAATGTCGATCCAATTTTGTGTTTAGGCCTAACGGCTCAAAAGTTTTAAGTTTTTTTATCCAAAGTGACTCCTTAATTTCTCTGTAAATTTTGTCACCGTTTCCGGTTTTCTCAATTCCTATGACATTGAAATTTTGAACGCAATGGTTTTTCTGACAAAAATGTTTTGCAACAGGATCTTCCACTTTCTGGGTTCTTATTTTTGAAAAATTCAATAGCATTCGTTGATAAAACCTATCACCAGTTTGTCCGACATAAATATTTTTTTCACATTCTGCACACAGAATACAAACATAGCGGACTATATATAATAAGAGGAGTCATGTTTATTTCACCCAGTTTCACATATTGAATTTATAAACATACATAATATCTGTGATAAACTCTGTCATGTTTATTTCACCCAGTTTCTCATATTGAATTTATAAACATACATATATGTTTTTATCTAAATTATTTAGAGACTTTAAATATATATATTATACTTTTTGTATATACGTCTGAAAATTAAACCAAACAGTGTTAGAATTAGATTTTTGAGATGTCAAATTTTTTTTCTTCCCTCGACGGGATTTGAACTCGCCATTGATACACTGCAGCACCAATCACTTAACTTTACATCCAGCGCCCTAAACCACTCGACCATCTCTGCTCCATAGATATAACATATATATTATATCTATATTACATCTGTGAACAATTTACCTCTGGGTGCCAGGAAACCTCAAAGGTTTACAAATATTTACAATGAACAATATAATTAAATAAATAAGTGCTGGGAGTAAGAATATCATTACCCAGCCAAGTGTCACTACAATAATATAAGCAAATAAATCATATTTTATCTCTCATATTGAATTTATAAACATACATAGATTCTATATATATTATGTTCTTATTATTACACAGTAAACAATGAAAGGAACTATTCATACAACTAAAATCATAAGGTATTCAATAATATCTCATATACTTGTAGATAATATAGCTAAAATTTTACTCTGTGATAAAACTTTGTTTAGAATAATAAGAGGAATCATGTTTATTTCACCCAGTTTCACAAGAATGGGCCAAGCATGCTGATAGAGCAAGTTTATTTACTGCTTCCGGAATGTTATTGCATGCTTTTCCGTCAATGTTCATATGTTCACTTCGTGAATTTCTGGAAAACTGTGTTTACAAACATAGCGGACTATTTACTGTTTAATTGAATATTTGCACAGAATTTAAAACTACCTATGCAATCAGTGCCTATCACCACTGATGCTGTGAGTTTGAATCTCGATCAGCTGAGGGTGTACAACATTATGTGATGAAGTTTGTCAGTGACTTGCAACAGGTCAGTGGTTTTTTCCTGGTCCTCCAGTTTCCTCCACCGATCAAACTGACTGCCACGATATAACTGAAATAATGTTGACGATAAACATGCACCTGGATTTTCAGATTTCTAGTTGTTGGGAACATATTTCGACTTGAAACATGCATGAATAGCTTAGCAAAGGTACCGCCGTATTCTTAATTGAATTTTCAGGGAAAAATTTTCTTCACCCAAAATTGGTGTAATATTACTTTTAAATGGGCTATAGTAATAAATCATCTTATTATATGACTTCAGATAATGTCTTTTCTTATTGACTGACGTCCCTAGAAAAGTTCTTTGATCAAACGTAATATTCACCTCACGTGACCACAGGCGCATGGGGCATGGATTTCGTCCCCCCCCCCCCTTTTTCTCTACTACCCCCCGTTTTTTTCAAAATTTTCATAATCATTCCTTTTTCAAAATTTTTATGATAATTCGTTTTTCTTCATTTGACAATATCAGTAGACGTCATACATCATGAATAATACGTGTATTCTGTGTCCACAGTTTTTCGACTGATACAGTATATATGATAGAAGGTAAGCAACTTCATTTTCATATTTCGCACCATATCGCTCACCTCGGTTGGGAAACCCTCATGTTTTTTACACTTTATTCCTTCTCTACATATGGCAATTTCGTATCAATCTCATTCTAAGATACTTAACTAATTGCCCTTGTTCGAATTTCAGTCGGTACGTCGATCTTTTCCAAGAAATCTCACCGAGAATAGCGAAGCAGTTCGTTTCTAGGTCAAACTCAAATCATCTTAGACGGAAGTGGTGCAAGAACGATAACCCTGGTTTTTTACAGTTTTTACGAATGGAATACCTGTAATGAAAAACCCAGATGCGCTCAGAATATTTTTCCAAGATTTGGTTTCTTCTGGAAATAAGTAAATGCACAATCCAAGAAAAATAGTAAACTTCTTAAATGTATTAAATATTGTCCTCTATTTCAATTTGTTCTGACTATTGCATACTTTTTCATCATTCATGTTTTCTAAAATCTTTTATGCTTTTAAAGTGGCTCAGTATAGTCATGTTTCACCCCATTAGTCATTGTTTACATTTATAACCAGTTGTGTTGTTTACCTCTGTGTCTCAAACTTTTGACGATTTTTGTCGTCAAAAATGTTTTACCAGTTCCTGCCTAGCCAAGAATAAGCAAGTTATGGCCACTCAAAGCAAGCTGGTATGCCTGAAGTTGGTCTTCGTCCATTTTTCATCTGTTATTTACGGTTTTACAAGGTTACATCAGGGGATGTCATAGGTTTCTAAAAAATACTGGGAAAAATATTCGGAGTGCATCTGGGTTTTTCATTGCAGGTATTCCATTCATAAAAACCGTAAAAAACCAGGGTTATCGTTCTTGCACCACTTCCGTCTACGATGATTTGAGTTTGACCTAGAAACGAACTGCTTCGCTATTCTCGGTGAGATTTCTTGGAAAAGATCGACATAACGACTGAAATTCGAACATGGGCAATTAGTTAAGTATCTTAGAAAGAGTTTGATACGAATTGCCATATGTAGAGAAGGAATAAAGTGTAAAAAACACGAGGGTTTCCCAACCAAGGTGAGCGATATGGCACGAAATATGAAAATGAAGTTGCTTACCTTCTATCATATATACTGTATCAGTCGAAAAACTGTGGACACAGAATACACGTATTATTCATGATGTATGACGTCTACTGATATTGTCAAATGAAGAAAAACGAATTATCATAAAAATTTTGAAAAAGGAATGATTATGAAAATTTTGAAAAAAAAAGGGAGGGGGGACGAAATCCATGCCCCATGCGCCTGTGCACGTGACATAACGCATGGTGAATATAACATTCTAACGTCTTGCACTATACGAAACCAAAGAAAACGTTGTGATAAAAATTTATTTTAAGGGAAAAATCAACATATAAAATGTGTCATATAATGAAACAATTAATGACTTTCAATTCGATGGATACCAGGATTGAGTAACCCAGGAATAATATATTTACCTCGGCCATCTGGCCTCGGTAAATATAATGTTCCTGGGTTAATAAATATAGATTCTCCTTTAGTTGCTGGTGGGTTACGATATTTCTGCACTCTCGAGAGTTAAATTAAAAATTTTAACCACTCGCCTGACGGCTCGTAGTTAAAATTTTTAATTTTAACTCTCTTGAGTGGAGGAATATCGTAACCCACATGGGCAACTGAAGGAGAATTTGTTTCTCCCATTATTTAACACGAACTTTATTTCAAAAGCCGTCAAACGAGTCAAATGCGGGGAAAGGCACGAGACATTTTAATCCTGTAGAGGATTACAGATTTTTCCACCACTGGTTCAGCAGGGTTAAAATGACATCATAATGGGAGAAATCCTTGTATCCACCTCATTAAAAGTCATTAATTGTATATTATTATATAGATAGCTGTGAATTACAGAATTTTCCAAGTTAATTAAAAGTAATTTCACATGTGAAATTAGAGTTTAATTGCACTATCTTACATGTGTAACGTAGAATTACAGAATTTTCCCCGAGTTCAATAAAAATAATTTCGCATGTGAAATTATCGGTTTTATTTAACTCGGACAATTCTGTAATTCTACGTTACACATGTAATATAGTGCAATTAAACTCATTTTATATTAAATTCAATTCAAAAGATTTCTTATCTATATAATAAATACTATAACTAATTGACGAGTTTCATTATAAAAAAAATAACTCACTCATGCGTTATTTGGTCATTCCTTGACATGTTTTTGATAGTGAAATTGCACATTCATGAGTTTCATTGTTATTTGGTCATGAGTGACATATTTTTGGTTACAAAATCTTTTATTATTCATAGTGCAATTGTCCATCTAGGTGGAGTCAAACATTATTAACTCTTTTCGAGTTGATATATGTAAAGATGATATTGAGATGTAAATTGATAATACATTATGTTTTCATGAAGTATGTTGGTACATGGACTGTGTGTAATTTGCAAATAAATGTAAATAAGTAATAGTACATGTTATTAAATATACAAATTGATAGTTAGTGAAATTGTTATTTAATTTGTATAAAAAAAATAAGGATTAATTTTGCAGTAGTAAACAAAATATTGAAACTTCATCATGTTATCAAGGGGAGATAATTTAAAGCAATCTTTTCAAATAATATCAAAACATACATCCCTGGTGATATTCTTCTAAAATTATGCTATAATTTAACATAATGTGCAAAATTTATCTGTGTACATGTATATATTTAAAGTGTCTAAATAATTTACATGAAAATCTCTAGATTAATTTCCGAACGTTGTGGCTTAGCAGCCTTCCTCAGCGGAAGTTTATTACATATATGAAAAACAAACATGACGTTATAATTTATTTATTTGAAATGCACAATTTTACAGTTTATGACGTTGATTTCGCGGAATAATGTTTATGAAAAGTCAATGTCGATCCAATTTTGTGTTTAGGCCTAACGGCTAAGCAAGTGACAACCATACAATATATCTGTCCCACTGGATCTCAAAGTTACTTGTAATACTAGGTTAATACTAAGCCACTTTCCTGGTTTTGTTTCATAGACAACGTTGACATGAAGTGGACCGAGTCAGAAAAAAACCTCAGTCGTTTCTTTGACCATGCCAACAATGTTCATCCCACTATAAAATTCACCCATGAAACATCTTGAAATAACATCTCCTTTCTGGATACTTACACCACCTGTGAAAATAGTATTATGTCAACTGACATATACAACAAACCAACAGATAAACATCAGTACCTGTCCCCACAGAGTTGTCATCCTAAACATTGCACCAAAAGTATTCCGTACAGCCAAGCTCTCCGAATCAAACACATCTGCTCCAAAGAACAAACTACCATAAAACGGTTTGAGGAACTGAAGTGTCATCTGAAATAGAGGGGTTGCAACAATGTGAGCATTAACCATTGTTTTAACAAAGCAAGTGGTATTGACAGAAAAGTCCTCATCCAATATAAAGAAAAGAACGCGAACAACAGAGTGCCATTTGTCATCACATACCATCCTGCGCTCAGTAATTATACCCCCACTCCACCGGAGGAGGGGGTATACTGTTTTACCTCTGTCCGTCCTTCTGCCCGTCTAAGATATTTTTCGTCGCATTTTTCTTAGCAACTATTGATGGCAGAAATCTGATATTTGGTCACAAGTTTCATAAAGGTATGCCATATTATGGGAAGCGTTTTTGGACCCGTCACATTCCTATTTCCTGTTTGCCGACTTGGTTGGTTTTTATACACATTGAACATATATACGGGGGTATCATAAGTGAGCATTAGCTCAGTTCATCTTGTTTATCCAACATTGTTCGTGAGCACAGGACAATCATACAAAAACACCCAGAATTATGCAAAATCTTTAAAGAACCTTCCGTCTTGGCTTTCAGGAAACCCAAAAGTTTGAAAGATATCTTGGTGAGAGCTGACATCTCCCCTCAATCTGCCTACAATGGTCAGTGTCAAAAATGTGATTCAAGACGATGTATGACGTGCAAAAACATCCAATGCACACAAAAATTCAGCAGCACACATACAGGAGAAGAATGCATCATATACTGCAATGCCAACTGCACGACAGAAAATATTATCTACCTCCTGGAATGTGCAATTTCTGGCCTTCAATACATCGGAGAAACTAAACAACAACTTAGTATACGCTTGAATGGCCACAGAAGCGATGTAAATTGCAAACCTGACCTTCCACTCAGCAGACATTTCATATCGACGGGCCACCATGATTCTTTCGGCAAACTGAAGGTCACTATAATTGACCATAACCTCAAGTGGAATGATAAAAGCAGACAGGAAAGGGAAAGCTTCTGGATTAGAAAACTTAAGACGTTATCACCGAATGGAATCAATAAGAAAAAGTAATATCCTCTCTTGACTCATATTTTTGTTGATCTTTTGGGTATTATACTGTTTTCAAAAATATTTTGGCAGTGCCATTTGATACATTTACCAGATAATGTCTCATTTCTATTTCTAATTTAACATTTATTTAAATGTGTAGCCCTATTGTGTATTTATATTATTGTTATTGTACTTTTATCAATTTATATGTAGGATTTCAATTCTTTTATGTATGTAATTTCATATGTGTAGCTTCTTGTTCTTTTGTCCCGCACATGGACTGTCAAAAACTTTTTTTTGAAATTAAGACGCCATATTGGTTCGAAAATTTTATTTAAATAGACATTGATAAAGTCCCTCGGTGGGACGAAAATTTTGTCATTCAACGAAGTTTTTACCGTAATTCTTTATCACTTTGTTTTGTGTACTTGGTGTTGTTTTATAAACCATTTTAGACGTTTATATTTTTTTTTACTTGTATAGAATTGTTATACCGTAACGATTCAACACCCATAAGATTGATCGTTGACTGGTTTTTCAGACGTTGTATATATATAGTACTCTAGGGCGCTGGACGTAAGGCTAAGCGAAAGGTGCAGCAGTGTATCAATGGTGTGAGTTCAAATCCCGTCGAGGGAAGAACACAAATTTGACAGCTTCAAAATCTAATTCTAACACTGTTTGGTTTAATTTTCAGACGTATATATATAATAATAAGAGCATATATGTATGTTTATAAATTCAATATGAGATAAAATAATATTACCATTATTTTATCTCATATTGAATTTATAAACATACATATATCAGGGGCAGATTCAAGGGGGGGCGCACCTGGCACGCGCCCCCCCTAAAATTGGAAAAAAATATGATTTTTTAGCTTAAAATCGTGATTTTTCACACGAAATACCCCAAAAATGTTTGTGCCTCCCTCTGATCGGCGTGATTTTTTAAAGTGCGCCCCCCCCCTAACTTGAAATCCTGGATCCGCCCCTGGATATGTTCTTATTATTACATAGTAAACAAGGAAAGGAACTATTCAAACAACTAAAATCATAAGGTATTCAATAGTTCTAATAATAAAATCCTAAATGCTCGCTAACTCGCAAGGGTTTTAACGGGATGCCATTACACGTAATGGAGCAGCCGCCGAGATTTTTTGCACTCGCTTACAGAGTTTCTGACACCTGCATTTATCAATAATAAGACATAACCTTTCCTTTTGTCCACTATTATAACAAGTTTTTATTACCCAGTCTTTCCGAAATGTGCCGGCCTGTCGGTCCTGACAGGTAATTTTTAGTCCGGACCTGCAAAATATTATCCATGCCGGACCGGTTGACCGGCAATTATTCTGTGAGTGATATGTTCGGGTCGTTATATTTTATCACTGATAAATAAAATAAATAAAATAAACACCGGCCATGTGTCTTCTAACTCAATGATATGGAGATGTTTGTTATCGTAAACAATTACAGTCATTTTCGAAATTCGAGGAGATGAAGTGCAGCCATGCTTTTTCAATGTTTTTTCCACCTGTCAAGGTCATTGATCTAGATCGCCAAAGCGCTTAAGATATCGGTAAAATGACCATGATCTAAAACGTGTACGTGACGTACAGTGTGTATAAAATAGCCACACCATTTTGGCTGTTCATTTACAGAAATGTTCGCATTTATCAAACGAAACAAGAGTGATGCAAAATGTTTAACCTTCATGATATATTTTCTGACCTTCATGGGAAAGATAGCAAAACCCTGATTTGCAATATCTCTTGAGTTTATAAAAAAAAAAAAAACTCTGCCTACCAGCCCTTAAAAATGTCCCTATGTTAGGGGGAACCAACAATCGATTTAATTTGGCCTAAGGAACATCTATGCTTAAATTTTCTAACAAAAATAGCCAAATGATGCACTACCAAATACAAATACTTTATTGCTAATCACAGCTCCCTTAAAGGGCAGGATAATCACATAATAATCACAAATATACAATTAATTCCAGTATGCCCACATCATAAGGTGTAAATAATTAATATGAGGGGTTATTCTACTCTATGAACGGTCATTGTAGATTGCATAGTTCTGCACTACATGCATATATGGCACTTAAGAATTCCGGCTAGTAGTTTACAGTTTCGGGCAAGTAAAATCAATATGGCAAGAGATTGAGAATAAATAATTATACATTTCATGCTATATTTTTTAATCAGTCATATTTATTAGATAGATTAAAGTCAAATTAATTCTCAGTTAATGTTCTGAAGATGTATGTTGCATAGTGCAAAGCGAAAACTATCCTGAATTTTTGCCATATTTTTCGGTCCGGCAAGTTTTGGTTCGGTCAGGCAAATTTTTTTGCTTGCCTGATCGAATGTCAGGCAAGGGTTTTCAACTTTCAGAAAGACTGTATTACCTACCAGTATTTTAGAATGTAATTCCCACAAAATAAAAATTCGTCATTTGTGGTCATTTTCCGGTCAAAGCCTCACTTTGGTATTTTTTGGATGCCATATTTGGCGATTTGAGGCATGAATGTTTACATCCGCCGTAGTAAATATACTAAATATCGTAGTAAGAATTACCATATTTAGAAAAGCTCCGCCTTCCATAGTTTCCGGTTATGGCGAACAATAGATAAATTTGAACAAGGTTGTTATTACTTTTGAAGAGCATACATTTCTCAGCCAAACCGATTTAACAAGGACTGGGATCATCAGTAATAGTTAAAATGAAATGTTTGAAGTGTAAATAATGAATTTTTATGTTCAACTGTAATATTTTTTTTTGCTCCATTGTGACGAATGGGACCGCTTTGTAGCTCCGCCGAGACACAAGTTTGTCACAGGAGCTACATTATTGGAGCTAGTATTCAATAATAACTCTTATCATATACTTGTAAATAATATACAGTAAAACTTGCTTATAGCGAATTTGTGGGAACAGAAAATTTATTTCGTTTTAACCGTTGTTCGCTATATTGATATAGCGAACTTCATTATAACATGCAACGAATTTGTTATATAATCATATGCAAATCAAGCCATTTTATTTCAATCAAATGCAAACATAGATACATGGACTATACACAATGATTAATCACTTATCTTTAGTAAAGAAATTTTGAATGGTAGACTGTTTTTGTTTTTTGGTTAATATATTTTCTATCTTTGCCAAGTATTTAAAAACAATCATCAACATTGTCATATGCTTCTAACATACGGCGAACAGTGTCAAGTGCAATCATCTGCATTTGTCGGAACGTCATTTAGTACAGGATTGTCATCACTTTCTGAATTTTCACCATCTGTGTCCTTATTTAATAAATAGAGAGTTTACAATATCATCATCAGACCTCGTTTCAGTTACAACTAAATTGTTGTCAACAGCAACAACTTCCTCCAAAGTGACCCGGATTTTGCATAATGTATTACGAATATTTACAAGGTGCGATAAGGGTAGCTTGTCATTGTCACTACCAGACTCGCTATCATCGATATTTGTCAGTTCGCTTTTAAATCCAGCCTTTTGAAAACATCGTAAAATGCACAACTGTGATACTTGTCGCCAAGAGGAATACAATAATCGGATTGTTTTTATTGGGTATTTTTGTTTTATCAAACATAATTGTACTCAAACTCTTGTAAAAACAAGTGTATTTTGGTTTTCCAATTTTAAGCCCCTAGCACAACTGATGAGAGATTATTTCTCTAAATGTGCATCTTGTGCACCAGACCCGGTATCATAAGATTGTATTATTAAGACATTAATTAGTGTTGGGTTGATTGTGGGGCTGGCGACAGTCTGTAATAAGTGTTAAATTGTTTAATGAATGTCCTATTGTTTATTTACCACTTGTGAAAATGCAAACAATATTAAATTTACAATTTTATGACAATAAAAAATATTTTATGATCACTAATTAAGAGAATAAACAATAATCACCTTTATTTGATTTTTATTTGTCAACAAAGTATGACAGGTAATATTTAAGCCAGTGGCAAATACTAATCAATATAAAAATACTGATTATTAATAGTAACAAAAATTTAAATTTTAACTTCGTACTATCTGTGAAAAAAATAGATAGATTTGACTTTTGAGGGACAAAAAATGTTCGTTGAAACCGTTAATTCGTACTAACCGAATTCGCTATAAACACACATTTTAATATAGATTTGTTAAACAGTTGGTCAGGAAATAGAAATTAGTTCGTTGTAACCGTAAATTCACTCTAAATGTGTTCGCTATATTCAAGTTTTACTGTTGCTAAAATTTTACTCTGTGATAAAACTTTGAGTTTTAGTTTTGTTTAGAATAATAAGAGGAATCATGTTTATTTCACCCAGTTTCACAAGAATGGGCCAAGTATGCTGATATAGCAGGTTTATTCACTTCTTCCGGAATGTTATTGCATGCTTTTCCGTCAATGTTCATATGTTCACTTCGTGAATTTCTGGAAAACTGTGTTTACAAACATAGCGGACTATTTACTGTTTAATTGAATATTTGCACAGAATTTAAAACTACCTATGCAATCAGTACCTATCACCACTGATGTTTTGAGTTTGAATCTCGATCAGCGCAAGGTGTACAACATTATGTGATCAAGTTTGTCGGTGACTTGCAACAGGTCAGTGGTTTTTTCCGGGTCCTCCGATTTCCTCCACCGATAAAACTGACCGCCACATTATAACTCAAATATTGTTGAAAGTAGCATTAAGCACCATCAAACAAACAAACATAAATGCACAAATGGATTCGGAAACAAGAATCGTGTCTTATATTAATCTGTTATTAAACAATAATCGCTCTCTCTCACTCACTCGTTCATCCATTGTCAACGATATGAGCATCTTGTTTTCAGTCACCATGAACCCTGATACCAATGAAAATAGATTTGATAGCAGTTATACTGAAGGAAGATGAACATGACAAATTTTCATTATGGCAGCATTTGCTGTAATTTCATTAAAACTGCTTGTCAAGTGAGTGAGTGATTGTTGTTTAGTACCAACTCAACAAGTTTCAGCTATATTATGGCAAGAACAAGTTAATTTTCAATGAAATGATGATGAGGTACGCTCTATACTAGACAAACATGCTTAGTTGGATTTTTATAGTGCTAGTTAATTGAAACAATCTGTGGGTAGACATGTCGCTCCACTCTTAACACATTATCCTGATTCCGAACCAACTATTCTTTGCTCTTTCTCCGTAATGTTGTATGCTTAGCGTAGAAGCAACACATACCAATTTTATAGTCTTTGATTTGACCCGACCGTAGCTTGAACCCACGATCTAACGCACTTGAGGTGAGCTTGCTAACCATTATGCCACAGATGTGGTTAAATAAACCGTATGTCAAAATATGTACACTGTAGACTGAAAGCACTAAATGAGTACCTAAAAAATTATTCTGTATTTTTTGTGCCTCTCAATCATGACAAAGCACTAAATGAGTACCTAAAAAATTATTCTGTGTTTTTTGTGCCTCTCAATCATGACAAAGCACTAAATGAGTACCTAAAAAATTATTCTGTGTTTTTTGTGCCTCTCAATCATGACAAAGCACTAAATGAGTACCTAAAAAATTATTCTGTGTTTTTTGTGCTGCTCAATCATGACAAAGCAGTAAACGAGTACCTAAAAAATTATTCTGTGTTTTTTGTGCCTCTCAATCATGACAGAGCACTAAATGAGTACCTAAAAAATTATTCTGTGTTTTTTGTG
>MJUT01008147.1:140823-161130 GCA_002080005.1 Gigantidas platifrons
AAAATACCACACTGTCAGAACAGTTCCTAAATCTAATAGAAAAATACCACACTGTCAGAACAGTTCCTAAATCTAATAGAAAAATACCACACTGTCAGAACAGTTCCTAAATCTAATAGAAAAATCATAGAAAGAGGTAAAATTGATACATTGTACCTCTAACACACATGTAATACATGACCTCTCACGAATCCCAATTTTAATATTCAGAATTCAACCAATATCTTGAGTTTAATAGTCGTATTTCAACCACAATCTCGACTATTCCTCCAGAGGGTTCTGTAGTAAAGGGAATATCATTTTTTTTAAGGTTTAGGAAATCTTACTTTTTTAAAGGTTTTTATAAATATCTGCTTTGTTTTACAGGATTATTCAACAGAGGGTATGACTGAACACCAATTAAAGTTTTTACAACATCTCAGAGAATTTGGATTAGTTTATCAGAGAAAGGCAAGTTATTTTCCCCGTCAACTATGATGAGCAACAATTCCACCAATATAAACAAAGCGAAAAAACTACTTCTAACTTCACATCATTGAACACAAGTAAATCATCTTATTCTAAAACCACATTGATGGCGTAGTGGTCAGCGTGCTCGCCTCGAGTGTGGTTCGAGCCCCGGTGGGGTCCAATTAAAGACTATGAAATTGGTATTTATTACTTTTCTGCTAAGCACACAGCATTAAGAAGAAAGAGCAAAGACTGGTTGGCTCGGAATCAGAATAATGTGTCCGAGTGGAGCGACATGTCTAACTGCAGACTCTTGTTTCAGTGAGCTAGCACTATAAAAATCCAACTCAGCGTGTGGGTCTAGTACAAAGCGGACATCATCATCAGCTCATTGAAAATTAACTTGTTCTCGCCATGATAATGTTGACAAAAATGCTGAATTGACGTTAAACAACAATCACTCGCTCACTCTAATGTTAAAAAACACAAATATAGAATAATAATAAAAACGCTGTTTCTTTTCTTTAATATGTGTCTAAATGTAAAGATAGATAGTTTCTTATGTTCATTTACATCCATATCCTTTCTTACTACAAGCTGTTCCTTTTCTTTAATATGTGTCTAAATGTAAAGATTGATAGTTTCTTATTTTCATTTACACCCATATCCTCTCTTACTAAGCTTTTTATACATTTTATTACAGAGAAAATCCAACAGATATTATCCTACATTACTTGCCATTAATCTAGCATCAGGTCTGACAGGTTTAAGTTCAGATTCACAAAGATCTGGGTATCTGGTGGTAGAGACTAACTATAGAGTATATGCTTATACAGGTATGTGGTATGAGACATAGGCAATGTATTTAAAACGACCATTCCATTTACAGGGAAATATGTAACCTATTTCTATGAGTGATTCATTCCAATATTTAATGTTCCCTGGGTGAAATATAGAGTCTCCTTCAGTTGCCCGTGGGTTACGATATTTCTCCACTCAAGAGAGTTGAATTTAAAATTTTAACCACAGGCCGTCGGGCGAGTGGTTAAAATTTTTAATTTAACTCTCGAGAGTGGAGAAATATCGTAACCCACATGGGCAACTGAAGGAGAATTTGTTTCTCCCAATATTTTACTGATTTTACCGATATTTTTACCATCAAATTACCGATTTGACAACAAGGTAAAGGCACGAGACATTTTAATCCTCTAGAGGATTACAGATTTTTCCACCACTGGTTCAGCGGGGTTAAAACGCTGTAATAATGGGTGAAACCAACATACATATGTATTATGAAAAGAAAGTTTAAACAGTGATGGTCATCAATTCCGCCAATATCAACAAAATGAACAATCACGTCTCATCGTAACTCAAAAAAGACCATGACATATGATGTTGGAAATCCAAGCTCTGGCTTGTAATTTTGATGTAGAGAGTGCATTGTGTCAATATTTGGTAAAAGGTCATATAAAAATAATTATCCTTTTTATGAAACTTGAATGGGTAATATACATGTAGTTAAAATAAATTTGATTTGATTTGATTTTTGGTGGTTAACGCCACTTTCAGCAATATTTCAGCTATATCATGGTGACCAGTTTTAGTGGTGGAAGAAGCTCGAGTACCCGGAGAGAGAACCACCGTCCATGGGCAAGCAACTGGTAAACTTTATCACTTGCGGCTCTGAGTCAAGTGCACCCTTTTTTGTAATTTACAAAGCCGGGCGCGAACCCACACCATATTGGTGATAGGCTTGTATGATTGTTAGGTAATCCAACTGAGCCACCCAGGCCCTAAAATAAATTTGACATTTTACACATGTGATGTATTTTCTTATGTAGCAATAGAAATAATGGCATGCAGATATATCAGTGGTTAATTACATCTCTAAAACGCTGTTTTATGGTGCAGTAGTTCACTTCTTATTAGACCACTCCCACCAAAGACATCTCCTTGTTCAGTTCAGACCAGATTTCAGATGCACTGAAACAATAAAATACCACTGAATTGTCCCCCTTTAAGAGTGGCCACCCTTCTTATAAGGCCACATTTTCATTGCTTTCATCACATATCAAGTTTCACCTTCAATGAAATATTATTCTAAGAAATCCATTCTCGCAAAAAAATCAATGATAACATAATTATATTCATCAGACAAACATGCCGTTTCCCTCTTTTCTAGGGTAGAAGTCCTACAGATGTATTGTGAGTTCTATCAGATCAATGCAATTTGTACCTTAAACATTTTTATTTTCAGATTCACCACTTCAAGTTGCTTTACTGGCCTTGTTCTGTGAAATGTTATACAGGTAAATATACACATGTAGATTATTACATGGCTTTTTGCTTCCTATTAAAAGTTTTAAAAGAAATTGATTTGTATAATAAAAAAATAAATGTATAACATCTAAGATTCTGGTAGATGTGAAAATTAATTTGTAAAATTTGTTCATGCCACAATATGGCTGAAATACTGCTAAAGTTGGTGTTAAACACCAATCAATCTATCAATTTTGTTTCCTATGCATAGATATATATAGATTCTCCTTCAGTTGCCCGTGGGTTACGATATTTCTCCACTCAAGAGAGTTAAATTAAAAATTTTAACCACAGGCCATCAGGCGAGTGGTTAAAATTTTTAATTTAACTCTCGAGAGTGGAGAAATATCGTAACCCACATGGGCAACTGAAGGAGAATTTGTTTCTCCCATTATTTAACACGAACTTTATTTCAAAAGCTGTCAAATGCAGGGAAAGGCACGAGACATTTTAATCCTCTAGAGGATTACAGATTTTTCCACCACTGGTTCAGCGGGGTTAAAACGACGTCATGATGGGAGAAACATTTATCCTGCACTTGTTCTATTTGAGATGTCAAATTGAATTGACTGGATAATTTGTTCATTATATACGGTCACTGGCAAAGATATAGCTTATCTGATACTGAATTCATGTAGTACGAGGGTAAGGAACGGTAACAGTATAAGTGTAAACATGATAAGAGGACACCATCAAACACTATTAGAATGATGCTATTATCAGCTCTTTTTAGACTATTTGGCTGTTGATGTTTTAATGCCACTTTAAGCAATATTTCAGCTATATCATGGCGACCAGTTTTAGTGGTGGAAGAAGCCAGAGTACCCAGAGAGAACCACCGACCATGGGCAAGCAACTGGTAAACTTTGACACTTGCGACTGCGAGTCGAGTGCACACTTTTTTGTAACTTACAAAGCCGGGTGCGAACTTACGCCGTATTAGTGATAGGCGTGTATGGGTTGCTAACTCACTGAGTCACCCGGGCCCTCCATTGCAGGATAAATACAATATACGTGCATTGTGGGTAAATATAAAATTAATTTGCTCTCTCTGCAAAGTAGGGCAGAAAATCTCAAAAAATCTCTCTTTTCTACCTGTTTCTAAAACTGGTACAAATAAATTATATATTTTCAGACAATGTATGTCTATTGTATATGTATTGAGCCAACACATTTGACCATAACAATATACATTTTTGTAGATGAATATTGTTGAAAGTGATATTAAACAGCCAGAATATAATTATACTGATTAATCAAGAACTGATTTAGATGGGACATGCAAAATATACATTGTACTGAATTTAATGCATTGAAAGATTTCATCTCCCCATTTGCTTTACTCTGTGCTTAGATCAAATGCAAATTATTTTGCTGTCAAAATTAATTAGAATTTTGTATAGCATCTTTACTGAAAATATATATGCAGTACTTCTTGTCATTTTGTAATGTGATATTTTCGATAAATAAATCGAAATTGCGAAATTAAAGAAAAATTGGTATCTGTTGCTTCTCCAATAAACATTCAGGAGTAAAGAACAAAGACTGTTTAGATCATAGTCAGGATAATGTGTCAGAGGAGTAAGAACAGAGACTGTTTAGATCATAGTCAGGATAATGTGTCTGAGTGGCATCTCTACTCTGTGGACTATTGTTGCAAATAGATAGCACTATTAAAATCTAACTAATGATACAAAACAGATATCATCATGCTCAATTGGCATAAAACATCAATCATATATATTCACTCTTTTTTCCCTTAGATTCCCGACAATGGCAGTTGCTAACCTATCCAGAACTAGTGTAAGAGATGCTCTAGCTAGAGGAATAACAGCTGAACAGGTGGGTTTTAACAACAGTACCATTTGTTAATGAGAAATGTCCCAATTAGTTATGATTGATTGATGTTTATCGTCCAGCGAGCAATTTTTCAGCTATATTCAGGACGAGAATAATTTAAACGCCACGGGACTCGAGACAAGGAAATGTGATGGGTAGGGACGGAGAATTTTGCCAGTGCAACAGGTCTCCTATGGACCACTCATGAGCATAATGTTCATAATGAGCTGTTACACTGGGTTCTTTAACGTGTGAAGAGGGTGGCAATCTCTCAACACGGGACCTCAGTTTTATTTACGTCTCATCCGAAGGACGGGTTGGTTGTCAATTTATACATCCCACACACCCGACGGACGCCCCTTCAAGCCGAAGAAGCTCTCTGTCCCATTTCTATATCCCGGGGTTCCAATTAGTTATGTAATATGCAGGGCTTTCAATATTTTTCAAATGTACCAGTACTTCACTATGTACAGGCGGTACCAATTACCATTTTAAGTGAGTAAAAATACCTGATACCACCTTTAACAGAAATGCATGAATATGATCCTATATAATAGGATATGAACGAAGATGACACTGAATTTTTTTTTATATAAAGATAGTTTGTTTTCCAGTTTAAAAAACAATATATTAAAGGTTGAAATATAGAGGGGTAAACCAGTTTGGAATAGTGTATTGTTTGACTCTGTGGCTATATTATACAATTAATGACTTTTAATGAGGTGGATACAAGGATTTATTAACCCAAGAATATTATATTTACCGAGGCCCCTTAGGGCCGAGGTAAATATATTATTCTAGGGTTAATAAATCCTGGTATCCACCGAATTGAAAGTCATCAATTGTTTTATTATATGACACATTTTATATGTTGATTTTACCCTTAAAATAAGCTTTTATCACAACGTTTTCTTTGGTTTCGTATGGTGCAAGACGTTGGAATGTTATATTCACCGTGTGTTACTTCATGTGAGGTGATTATAACGTTTTATCAAAGAACGTTATTAGGGACGTCAGCCAATCAGATAAAAGAACTATTTATAGTCGTATAATAATGATAATTAATTTGTTCTTTAATGTTTCAGATGATTAATTTCTTAAGAACTCATGCTCATCCAATGATGTTAAAAAATGTAAGTGTAATTTTTTATTGTATCTTTATATTCAATAGATTCCTGTCAGTAAATCATGCCCATGTCTAGACATATAGATTCACTTTCTGCTGCCAGTAGTAGATTACAATATTTCTTCACTCGAGACCGTTACATTTTTTTTTTAATTCAACAAGTTCATCACATGTACACATCGACTCCTTTCATGATGAATTTTATGACAAAAAATATGAATAAAACAAATATTTGATAAAAACGTAGATATCTAATTTAGTGTGTACAACATGTTACTGTTAATCTTCATCAGCTACACTTATAACGACATAATTGAACAGCCACATAATTTAGATTTTGAGAGCAAGAGAGCTAAAGTATCTAAGTAGGATAGCCAGAATCAGCCAAGGTTGCCTGTGCTTCAGTTTTAATAATAAGTAACT
The DNA here is from genome assembly GCA_002080005.1 of Gigantidas platifrons. Taxonomy (NCBI): domain Eukaryota; kingdom Metazoa; phylum Mollusca; class Bivalvia; order Mytilida; family Modiolidae; genus Gigantidas; species Gigantidas platifrons. The sequence goes on from MJUT01008147.1 coordinate 146,981, forward strand.
GTAAATTTCAATATTAAATATATCTAATAAATCATGTCAGTGTCGAAGTACTACTGGACAGAAGTCTCGGAGACAAATAGTCCACTAGCAGAGGTATTGACCCAGCACTGCTGTTTTATTTGCTTCCCCCGATTTGGAAAAAAGTGTTCATTGAGTCCACTGAATTTTCTCAATGGTTGGTATGTTACTGAATTTTCTCATTTGTTAGCTATGTTATTCTTATTCATCATTTCAGTGTACTTAGAAAATAACATCTTTATTATTCAATTATTCTTAATTATACGAGTGTCTGGATTACTGTTCAAACTGTGTCTGAAGGGCTCTCCAAGGATGTATCTTCTTCACGTTTTGAAAATTTTATGAGTGTTTGTGTTAAAAATGTCCATAAAAAAATGAAGTATTTTAGGCAGCAAATTTGATTCCAGGAGAATGCTAGAAAATGCACCATTTACCCAGTCTTCACGCTTAACTTTTCAGGGCATAGGCCCGCAGTGCCTGCACTGTAACAAATCTACAGGCCCACCCTAAATTTTGCAGGCCCCCATTTTCGTAGTCCGTGTGAAACAATTATTTAAAGTTTAAGAAATAAAAAAGTTAACCTACTATATATATAAGACACCCTGCACAAGGCGCGGGATACCTGTCGCAGTCCGCGTGAAACAATCATTTAAAATTTAAGAAATAAAAAAGTTAACCTACCATGACATCCTGCACAAGGCACGGGATACCTGTCGTAGTCCACATGAAACAATTATTTAAAGTTTAAGAAATAAAAAAGTTAATCTACTAAGACATCCTGCACAAGGCACAGGATACCTGTCGTAGTCCGCGTGAAACAATTATTTAAAGTTAAAAAATATTTTTATTTATTATTGATGAAGCGTATATACACATCAATTTATTCAAAACCAAAGCACAAAACAATGGTCGTTTGTCCATCAGTCGAACTTATTTAAGCATACATTAAAATGTAATGTCACGATACTGAATTAAATGTTCGTTTCTTTTTCTTTTGACCCTTTGTAAATTACAAAAAAGGGTGCACTCGACTCGCAGCCGCAAGTGATAAAGTTTACCAGTTGCTTGCCCATGGTCGGTGGTTCTCTCCGGGTACTCCAGCTTCCTCCACCACTAAAACTGGTCACCATGATATAGCTGAAATATTGTTGAAAGTGGCATTAAAACACCAAAAATCAATCAAATCCTGTTGATTTTGTGACTTATTCCAGTGATTTTTTCCCCGTTAACCATGCCTACAACTTGGATATAGACATTTAAGTCAATGTACAGCAGATACGACAGAGAGACAATATTGTATAGAGACTATATAATTGCAATAATTCAGATTATTTATTTAAAGCATTTTTATAGACCGCAATTCCTGCATAATTAATTTTCTCCATCCCCTTTTCGAGTATATACAAAATGTATACGTCACATTGGAAACTTGCATAAAAACTATACAAATCATGCAGTTTGTATAGCAGTTTTTTTTTTTTTACAAATCTAAGCTGTCGTATATTGGAAAAGAAGGTTCATCAATGTCTCAAAATAGTTTTTACAATTCACATTTGTACTAACACAAATAATCATATCGCAAAATTGAAGATTATATCTTTTCATGTTCGTAAAAGTCAATCAAATACAATGTGCATAATTTGGATACCGTAATCTGACGTTGCATGTTTGCACTGAAATTGAAATATACAGTATGAAATAGTAAAAAAACAAAACTAAACAAACAAAAAAACAAAAGAACACATGAAGTGCAGTTACATGTGCCGGGGTGTTGTCACCGACAATTAAAATATTTCACCGACATTTAGGCCCTAATGTGTATATTTTCACGATGAAAGTTCCACTGTGATTTCACCGACATTTACGGAGATTTTATGACACTTCACCGCGAAAAAAGACCGACCCAGGTGATTTCGTGCTAAAAACCGCTGTTCGTACTGTACATATTTCTACTTTTAGAATGTCTTGAATAATCTAAAATACGCAAAACAACCAACCAATATCACCCTAAAAATTGTGACTGGTGCATTTTTTAAAACATGCAACTTATTTTTTTCACAGGCCCTGAGAGCTTATTAGTAAGGGATTTTCATACGCCCGTCTTAATTTTTACACGCCTCGGGCATCGGACTACCAGCTTATTTTGCAGACTGTTTACCCCAGAGCTTCTGGGAGCCTTGAGTGGCCCTCAGACCACCTGCCATAATACCACCTCGCCGTGCGAGGTGGGAGACTCGCTTCACTAGACTATTAATTCTCCTATAACTTTTATTTTTTCTCCTACAACTAAAAAAAATTGAATGACATCCCTGTTGACAGCTAATCATGGAAAAGATCTTTGTTTGTTACAGAACCCAGTTGTACCACCTACTATTACAGATCAGATCAGACTCTGGGAGCTGGAGAGAAATAGATTCAAGTTCACAGATGGAGTGCTTTATAGTCAGTTTTTATCACAGGGAGATTTTGAACTTCTTAGAGATTATGCAAAGGTAATGAATGAATGGACGGTGAATTTCCTCCCAATGTAGTTAAAGAATTATCATATTCAAATAGGTTAGGGTTGGTTTATTAGGTTTATGGTGTTTAACACCACTTTCAGCAATATTTCAGTTATATCATGGTGGTCAGTTTTTTTGGTGGAGGAAACCGGAGAACCCGGAGAAAATCACCGACCTGTCATAAGTCACTGAGAAACTTTTCACATAATGTTGTATTGAGTACACCTTGCCATGAAGGCGGTTCAAACTCACAACTTAAGTTGTGATAGAGACTGATTACATAGGTACTTGTAAATCCAACTACAATACGATCACGGGTAGTGGTTTATAGTACTTCTATCAACAATATTTCTGTTGCAGTCAGTTTTGTCGCTGGAGGAAACTCAGAGGAGAGGGTTAAATCACTGACCTGCCTCTAGTCACTGACAAACTTTATCATGTAAATTTGTATTGAGTAAACTTCGACCTAGGCAGTAAAGATAATTCACAGCTTTAGTGGTGATAGACAAGTATGTAGGAGCCTCTACACGCCACTACTGCTGGATAAAATTTAAACATAGGACTCTTTGGGAAAATTAATAATCTTTTTGATTGAACCCAAACTGCATTAATAATCATTGGAATGGTCCTTGCAAAAGTACAAAATTTGTGTCAATTGAAAATTCAAGATGCCTCAAGATTAACATAGACCCTATGGGCAAAATATTTGAAATTATTCTGCTCTGAACCATATGAAAGCAAACATGGCTGGAATGATCCTTATATTGTCCTCTATCTTATGTAGGTTTTTTTTTAAATACATCAGAAATCCAATATGGCCACCACTGCAGGACAAAACACTTTTTATATCTATACATTGATGTTACAGGATTTAGGTGTACTAGTGTGGGACAATGTAGACAAGCGAGTAATGGTCGTCACAAGATATGGTCATGACGATGTCAAACGTTTCTGGAAACGACAAAGACAGGGCAATAGCTGATATATGTAACAATTCTAAATAGTTCGGATTAAAGCTGAGATTAAGTGTTCACGTCCACGATTAGCACAGCACGAATAATGTACATGTGACAATACTGAGAATACAAATATAAATTATCCAGGATTTGAAAAAGAAGAAGTGGTGCTAGGCAGGCTAAGATGATATTGTTATGGCATAATTGATATCAATGGTGCACATCTAATGGTTCCCATGGTGACAAAGACTAAATATCTTGTGCGATTGGTTAGTTGTCTTCGTTTATTTGTATGTATTATAAATGGAAGATTTTTTTACTGTATACGATGCCATTGTTTTATTGCCTACAATGCCAATTTAAGTGCAATAAACTTGTTATGAATCTGTTATATAGAAGAATAAAATGAAAAATACCACACAGTTTCAAAATCTATTCGAAAATTGGAGAAACAGAGCCGAAATTGATGCCCCTGTAACACACATCACCGACCGTCCACCTGTCTGGCTAGGTACAGGCACTTCTTATAACTGGGTGAGCAGTGTAGTTGTAAAGAACGTCAAATTCTAATCTTGAACTTTGAAGGAGTTATCTCCACTTGTTTTTCACAATTTTTCAGCATTTGTTTATATCTTGACTACCAAACTTAATCGGAGGATGAAAACCGGTGAATTAATGGACAAAACCTTCAGCTCTGGGTAGGTTATGGGATAGGGTGAGGGTAATGGTGTTTAACGCCACTTTCAACAATATTTCAGTTATATCATGACTGTTTAATTGGTGGAGGAAACCGTAGTAGCCGGAAAAATAACCAGACGCTCTGTGGTTTTCTTCGGGTACCCCAGATTCCTCCACCAATAAAACTGACCGTCACAATATAACTGAAATATTGTTGAAAGTGGCATTAAACACCATAACTCTAACCTTAACCTATGTGACCAATAATGGGGTTTCCTAAGATCTCAAACGCCACAACATATCAGTAAAGTGGAGCAAGTCAGAGGTGTGATTTTAATCAGATTGCATCCAGCATATCTGGTATTGACGGTTCATATTTTGGAAAAGATACTGCAATTATCCATAAGTTTGTGTATAGCTTTGATTACATTCTCCTAGGTAATGAATCACAGCCTCTAGTTTTGTTTTACATCTCCAAGTGACATACAAATCCTACTAAAAACTGGGGTGATCTCAAGTGCTCCGGGAGGGTTATGCAGTTCCTGCTCTACCTTTGGCACCCATCGTGTTACTCTTGTTACAAATTATAGTTAAGAAAATTGTTGGACTATTTAAGAAGGAGGTAAATGACATATGTACGGCTCTTGGTCTTAGAGGGTTTTCTTTGGCATATTGTTAAGTATTGGCAGTTCATCATAATATTGGAGATTGTTCTTGATCTAATTTATTTTAATCTGTTTTGGTGGTATTAGATTTTGGATATTAAAATATTTTGAATGATTTACTTTTCTGCATAAGTAGATATGATTTATCGAAAAAATATCATGGACTGAAAATTGTCATGTGCTACGGATCAATAAATGAAATGTTGATATATTGTGTGCCGGAAATAGTCTTCAAGTCTCCATGGTAACGTGTTACGGATCAACAAACGACACGAGGATATATCGTGTGCCAGAAATAGTTCTCAGTCCTTCGTGATAATGAGTTAGTCTTCCTGGATGCATCAACATCCAACCTTTCTTAGTATCGGTTACACTACAATTCTGTCTCACAAATCTAGCTCCACCTCCCTGAAATCACAAAACAGGCATTGTCAAACAACGCACATACATACAGAGAGAGAGAGCAAATTATTTTCGTTTTTATTTTCTTCACAATCGTGAAATTTTGCAAATGGCAAACACTGCTATTTCATTTTATTGCCTCAAAATTGGATTTCTGAACATTTTATACTGTTGTTTGTTGTCTTTGTTTCCAAATCGTCCCTTTATTCAAAAGTCCTCTATGGATATGGTATTGTATATTCGTCTTTTATTGAATTAATTAATATATTTTGAAGCATTATGTAATTATTGACTCTAATACAACTATATATAACTAATATACTAGAAATATATTAAACATATTATATTATATGTATTTTAGAGGAAAGATAGCTGAAAAATGACTTTGATAGGTATATTTCGTATGATAAATTTGGCAACAAAAGCAGCAAGAAACGTGGATTTCATTTACATATTGTGGGTATATAGGAAAAAAGTCAAACAAATTTTGTCAAAGACAAAACAGTATCGTATGAATTATTTTTTGTTGGTTTGGTTTATGTCTGCAAAATGCCCGGTTTTTTTGTAGGGTCCGTGTCGCTCGTCTTTTCAATATGATTAAAATTAGATCTCAGCACTTGCTCCCTATTTTCTATTGGTTGTTTACTAGTCGTCGCGTTGGATATCTAAAAACTCTCCTTTTAGGGATCATGTCAGAGGTCAACATGAATGTATTATAAATGGACCAATCAGCAGCAACTCTTCGACAAAACCCAGCAGATAAGACAAGCATATGCCTTTTGGAATGCACCCGATAGACAACGAATGTATTCATGCTGTCCCCTAATGGAACGTTTTTTTCATCTTCCATGCCACGGCCGGCGATAGAAAATAGGAAGTGCAGAGATTTAATTTTATAAAGATTTACTCGTCTGTTTAATTTTGTGTGTTGTGTCTGTTTGTTTTGTTTGTCTTTGTTGTGTCTTGTGTTCCCAATAGTTCCCCTGTTTCTGGATTGTCCATTCTTCATTGCCACTTCGGTTTTCTCTAACATTCATTCATTTAAACCAAGGTGGTTAGTCAATTGGTTTTCGCCATCAGACTTTAATGTTTGTATATTTTATTCGATTTCATGTAAAATCGAGGTCGTGATCATATGGTAGTTAGGTTTCTAACTACCTATGTAATCAGTGCCTATCACTTCTAATGTTGGGAGTTCAAATCCCTGTCAGGTGAGGTGTACTCGATACAGCATTATATGATCAAATTTGTCAGTGACATGCGATCGACAGGTCGGTGGTTTTCTCTGGGTACTCTGGTTTCCTGCACCAATAAAACTGCCACCACAATATAACTGAATTATTGTTGAAATTGACATTAAACATCACAAATCAAATCAATCCATATAAAATCTTGTATAATTTGCATTGTATTATTCTATTCAGTTGTGAATGCATTTTTTATTTTATTAATATTTTTTTTTTTTTGCTGGGATGTTGAGAAGTTTTACACATTGTAACTCTACATAAAACATACCGTGAAATCAACACCTGGATTGTTTAATGCTATATTGATGGTCCATGTTGATGAGTCGTGATGTGGTCTTAAGATGGGTTGTTCATCTGGTCTGTATCGGACAACGAAATTCATCAAGGATTCAGGATCCTAACATAATCAGAAAAAAGTGGACAAATTTATTTCTTTTCTCAGATATTCAAGTTTTAAAGTGAAGTTTCTTTAAATTCATAACTGTACTTTGTTTCAAAGATTTCTTTTGTGAAAAATAAAAAGTACTTTCCTTTTAAATAACTGTTTGGGTGTGCCGTTGTCATTAATATTATCGTTTATTTACCAGATAAAATACATATTTTTCATCTGTATATTGTTCTGGATTTTTTTTTTTTTTAATTTCAAGTTTCACTATTCTATTCACAGAGATTTTGTATTTCACCTTTAAACTAAATACATTTGTTTGAATTCGGCATTAGTGTCCTCATGTTTTAAGTTGTGCGATAATGTAGCCATGAATATAAAAGCAACACATATAGATAGTTGACTCGAAGTTAGCATAATGTTTCCCAGTGGAGCTACACGTCTTCCTGCATAATGTTGCTTCAGTTAGCTAACATTCTAAAAATAAAACTCGGCATGTTGGTCTAATACAAAACACTAATCATGATCTCCTTGAAGAAGACAACTTGTGTCTGATCATTTTGTCATTCTTTGTCCTAAACACTTCCCGGTCCTTTCCTCATTCGTGAATTATCACCTGGTTTGTACCTGTAGCATCACGACGGCTGCCACCAGTGAAGCAGGAACTGCCAACACTTCCTGGGAACCTGAGTTCACCCCCAGTTTTAGCAGTTTAGCGAGGTTCGTGTCGCTCGATTTTTTGTTTGCTCTGTAGTGTTTTGTAGATCTTTGATTATCCTTCTGTCCATTTTTTTTACCGCTACTGTCTGTCTTTCTTTGAATTTCAGGTTCTGAGTACACCTTTGAGTTTCGGGTTCTGATTACACCTTTGAGTTTCGAGTTCTGATTACACCTTTGAGTTTTGGGTTCTGATTACACCTTTGGTATCTTCAAACTTTTCTTAGACAATAAATTGTTTAAATCTTAAATAAATTTCGTCTAAAAAATATATTGTTCTCGCCATGCTGATGCCATCAATCCCACAATCTCTCTCTCATTATTGTCGCAACACTATACGATAACATGATACGTGGTATGAATAAGGACGAGAGAAAGTGGAAAAGCAAATTTTAACCGTTACGGATTCCACATAAAATCAATGTTCGGTTCGTCTTTACCTCTAGTTCTTTGTAGGAGGGCTCATGTTTTATTTATGTTATTTGTGTTTGTTTGCATGTAGTGGTTTCCAACGCATACTGTGTTGTGTTTTTTGTTTTGTTTGTCTTCGTATTGTGTACGTACCCTATGTTACCAGTTTCTCTGATTGTCCATTTTTGATTACCCCTTTGGTATCTTCAAACTGCTCTTACAAATGCACGGATGTGCGTAATATGTGTCTATCATCCTGCTTAGACGACATACAACTCACCTCTCGATAATAGCCTGTGAAAAATTTCTGTTGTAATGGGCTGGCATATATTTTCAGGAAGTAAAGCCATTCTTTGTTATAACCAATCTGATTCATATGAATATCAACAGTTGGCACATTCTCATATCCGGTTTGGAGTCTTGGATCCTTATTAATAAAACAGGTAGATATAATTATTTAAAAAAAAGTATTCCACGAAACATAAGATTATGCAATACATGTTAAGTTATAGAAGATGAATATCATTTCTTTTTATTATGCAAAATCTAAGACAAACTCTTAAATCACTTACAATCTCAGAATAGTGGCTTTGCAAAAGACAACAAAATAAAATATATTCTAACTTCGAAGTTTGTAGGCTCCTTTACTAAAGAGTCTGCAGAACTAAGGAAGGAGACTCTTGATTCCACAAGTTAACATGTATGTTATGTTATTTTAGTAATGTCTGTTATGATTTCTGCATGAAAACGATGTTCGATACGTCTTTACCTCCAGTTGTTTGTAGGAGGGTTCATGTCTTATTTACGTTATTTGTGTTTGTTTGTGTATAATGGTGTCCAATGCATGTTGTGTTGTGTTTTTGTTATGTTTTTCTTCGTATTGTGTATCAAATGTTGCCAGTTTCTTTGGATTGTGCATTTTTGATTGCCCCTTTGGTATACTCTAACATTTATTTATTTCACATTCTGCACATATCATCATTATTACCTGGATCATTATTATTTATTTCCATTTAAGAGTTTTTTACATTGATAACGTGGGTTAACCACAACCAATAATATAATATTACCTCATTCTTGCCACTCGACCATTTCCCATGATTCTCCATTTCTTCAATTATGTGATCACAAAATTTTTCACTTACTATTGGAAACCATGCAACATCATTACATGGCTGAAAAAAATAAGATAATACTAGTAGATCAAATGGCAAACTTTAATACATACACAGGTATTATTTCTTCATACTCCTGTAGTTTTGGGGGGCAGTCGTGGCTGTGATGTGATCATAAGGTAGTTGGATTTACAATTAACTGAGCAATCGGTGCCTATCACCACTAAAGTTGTGAGTTCGAACCTCGTTCATGGCGAGGTGTACTCGATATAACATTATGTGATAACGTTTGTTAGTGACTTGCGACAGGTCGGTGTTTTTTTCCGGGTACTCAGGTTTCCTGCTCCAATGAAAGTGACCACCACGATATAACTGAAATACTGTTGAATGTGGCATTAAACATCATAAACCAAACCAACCAATCAAACTATGTTCATTTTATTGTTGATCACCGTATAATCTGAGTTTCCACCGGTTTCTATTTGGTATTGCTCCATTGATAAGTTATCTGTGTAGTATTTTGAGGATCATTGTATTGTCTATGTAAGCGTACTTTTATTCCGGTGTGTAGAATTTCCGGTTAGGGTTAGGGTTACCATGGAAAAAATAACTTAAATTTAGTGCAATAATTCCTCTGGAAATTATACACTAGTGTAGCTTGTCCTTTGGAAAGAATACACTGGTGGAAAGAACACACTGTTACATCTATTCCTCTTGGTTTATGGTTTCTAATTAACCCTTTGGTATTTAATACTTTTCTTATTGTATACAAATGCAAATTATCTATTATAAGAGTTTACTTGATAAAGGGATACAATATACAACAGAGTGAACAATTGGAATATTTGCTTTCTTTGTAGATTTTTTAAATTTTTTATGGATTTCTGTTTTAGTGATAACAATCGAAAGCAGGAAGTTTAAATCAAAGTATTTATTCACCGTTTGTATGACTGCACCAGGTTCCAAACTACTTGAATAATTTTCATGAATGTATCGCTTCTTCCAGCTCTGTAAATATATAATAGAAAAAAATACTAAAATTATTTGTACATACAATGAAAGTCGTTCATAGTAGACTTTTGTGTTCCTTAAAAGTTGGCAATAAATTAGTTCCAACAGAATTTTCGGCATATCTGGGTTTATTATATTCCAGTTTAACTATAGGAATCTAATATGAAATTATATGTCATTGTATGTAATTAATACATTCATACCATGAAAATAAACATTAGAGTTAACCAAAGAATGGACAACATTAATATTGGGTACACAAGACACAAGACGAAACTAGAGGCTCAGTGGGATGAGCCTGTGTCGCTCATCTTTCATTCTGCTTTGAGGAAACTTAATACAGAACCTTCCATAGGTGCTTCCCACCAGATATCGGTTCATTTTGGCAAAGTAATTTCAGATAAGAAGATTTTTAGAAATTGACCAATCTAAAACAGGAATTGCCAGTGGCAGCCATGTTTGTAAATGGATAAAACGAAATGAGTAATCTCTATAGAGGATCTTCCATAGATGCTTCTTACCAAGTTTCATATCATTTGGCCAAGCTGCTTCAGAGGAGAAGATTTTTAGAAATCGACCAATCAGAAACAAGAATTGCCTGTGACGGCCATGTTTGTTAATGGATCGGGACGAAATGAGTAATCATTATAGAGGACCTCCCATAGATGCATCCTACAAAGTTTCGGTACATTTGGCCAAGCAGTTTCAGAGAAGATTTTTTAAAATAGGCCAATCAGAAACAAGAATTGCCTGTGGCAGCCATGTTTGTTAACGTATCGGAACGAAATGAGCAATCGCAACAGAGGACTTTCCATAGATGCTTCCTACCAACTTTAGGTACATTTGGCCAAACGGTTTCAGAGGAGAAGAATTTTTAAAATCAGTCAATCAGAAACAAGAATCACCTGTGGTGGCCATGTTTGTTAATGGATCGAGACAGAATGATCAATCTTTATAGATGACCTTCCATAGATGCTTCCTACCAAGTTTCGGATCATTTTGTCAAGCGGTTTCAGAGGAGAAGATTTTTAGAAATCGACCAATCAGATATAAGAAATACCTGTGGCGGCCATGTTTGTTAATAGATCGGAACGAAATGAGCACTCTTTATAGAGGACTTCCCATGGATGCTTCCTACCAAGTTTCGGTTCATTTGGCCAAGCGGTTACAGAAGAGAAGAATTTTTTAAATCAGCCAATCAGAAACAAGAGTCGCCTGTGGCGGCCATGATTGTTAACGGATCGGGACGAAAAGATCAATGAGGGCCTTCCATAGATGCTTCCTACAAAGTTTCAGTTCATTTGGCTGAGGGGTTTTAGTGGCATATTTATCTGTAATTCAATTCATGGATAACTGCATTTTACTAATATCTATATTTAAATTAGAGTTATCTCTCTTTCCACAGAAAAACAGGTTTTTTTTAAGCATGCAATCATAAACATGAATTGCCTTCCATAGATGCTTCCTACCAAGTTTCAGTTCATTTGGCCTAGTGGTTTCAGGGGAGAAGATTTTTTTTTTTTAAATAGGCCAATCAGAAACAAGAATTGCCTGTGGTGGCCATGTTTGTTTATGGATCGGGACGAAAAGAGCCATCATTATAGAGGACCTTCCATAGATGCTTCCTATCAAGTTTCAGTTCATTTGGTTGAGGTGTTTTAGAGGAGAAGATTAAAATTTGAAAAGGTAACGGACGACGGACGCCAAGTGATGGCAAAAGCCCACATTGCCTTTGGCAAGGTGAGCTAACAAAAAGCACAACACAATATGTGTTGTACACCACTAGTCTATACACAAATAACATAAATAAGACATGAGCCCTCATACAAAAAAACTAGAGGTAAAGACCAACCGAACAACAAATGAAAATAAGCTGGGAAATGAAAGTTTCACAGAAAGGAGTGAGTGAGTGATTGTTGTTCACGATTTGCAGCTATATCATGGCGGCGAGAACAAGTTGCATTGCATTGTGATTATGAAGATGTCGGCTAGCAGCAAAAACCAATTTATAGCCTCTGGTTCGATCAGGGCTCGAATCCATGATCTACCACATTCAAGGTGGGCACGACAACCATTACGCGATAATATAGAATCAACACAGAATCTGATCGTTGTTTGTCCGTTTGTCCATTTTCTTTTGGTCAGTGTTGGTCGACTTACGACTTCTGATTACCCCTTTGGTATCTTCAAACTCATCATAATATAGATTTTGTCTTCACGATCATAAAACTTTGGAATTTGAGTTTTGTACATGTACTCGTATATATATGACAACCAATTAGAATGTTGTATCAGCAAATGTAGTGTTCTCATTGGAGGAGTTTTATGATGGGTAGTAATTAAGGCCTGACCTTCAACTAAATATAATCTAAGAATGTAAATAATTGCTAATGATATTTTAAAGCTGTGTCTGAAATTTTTTTTTTAAATACAACGTTTTACTTACGTATGGGTTATCAAATATCTGCCATAGGTCGTTGTGCAAATGTGATGTTTGAAAATTATCACCATCAATCAGATAGCCACGCTGTTTGGTGTTCGTAACGTACATAAAAATTCCCTGATACAAAGTAAAAGAAAAAAGTCTTAAATAATACAATTTACCAACAGTTCACATATAGAAATATATAATTAAATATCCATTGGCCAAATTAATAATATTCCTCTGCGAGTGTGCAATTCCAAGTTTATATTGTATCTGGCTATGTGAACATTTTTTAAGCTTCATTTCTATATTGTGAGAATAAACCACATCTGCTGGCAAAATATGTGATAAATAGATTAATACATGGCCTTTTTCATATTGCCCTTGTCATCAGCCCTCGACTGATACTCGTCCCTCAGGCTTTATCAAGAGTGATTAGAATACTTATAAATGAGCGATGATGTATAAGAGTATTGATATTGTCTCTATCTACGATTTTCGATTTAATTTTTGAACTGTTCCGAAAGTGTGGTATATTTTGGCTTTCAATTGATCACTTAATCATTTACCTGTTTCAAATTTAGCTAAAATTGGTTAACTTTAAGATATAAATCAAATAGAAATATAATGTCATACCTTTTCACGTAAAGTTTTCGGAAAGGACATGTCATAATTCAAATTCTCTCGCTCTGTGAATGCACCAAGTAACTGAGAAATAATGGATCCATTTATAAGATATACACTGTTGATGTAGGGTACATTCCATAGACCTCTGTAATAAATATTGATTTGTACATGGGTGACTATTCAAATTTACACTTTGACACACAGTAAAGGGTCCAGAAAGGATCAACTTTTTTATCACTGTTCTTTATATATCACAATACTTGGGTCTTCAATAATGAGCATAATACATTCCTTAAAATGATTGTGAAACGGCACGTAGCCTATACATTTTAGTTGACCTGTACTTTTTACGTTTGTCCATAGAATGTATATCTGAGTATGATTTACAGTAAACATCGATATTTCCTATATTAATTTACTGCACCAGGCCCCGGCGCCATACAATTTGAGAATTTACTTAAGTCCGAGAATATTCTCAAATAAGGAAATACTCAAATTTGATTGGCTGAGAACACAGATTTGAGCAAAAAAAAAAGGTTTTATGGCATCGGGGCCTGCCGTATTTCTGAAAAAGGGCCAATCAAAAACAAGATCAACTGAATCTCTTGTTGCCTGAGATGTTATTCCCATTTGCCTTGCTTTGTGTTGGTTCATGTCTTATGTTATATTATTCGTATTAATTTACTGTTATCCAACAAGATTTCTGTATCAGATGATGGATTCGCAATTTAACATTAATATGACGGGTGTCACTAGTGGAGCAGGATCTGCTTACCCTTACTGACCATCTGAGTTCACCTCAGGTTTTTACTGGAGTTAATTCGTGTTGCCCAATCTTGAATTTCATATGTAGTATTTTGTGGACAATTGTTCCAGACATTTACTTTACCCCTTTTGTTATCTTAAAACTAACACACAGAGTATAAAAGTCCACCATTAGTAGTATATGTACATCAGATACATATTTAAAATGTATGTATGCTTAATTAGCG
>MJUT01008147.1:194256-208390 GCA_002080005.1 Gigantidas platifrons
AGGAAAAAGGACAAAAGGACAAACAACACAACGACCAGAGGAAAAAGGACAAAAGGACAGACAACACAACGACCAGAGGAAAAAGGATAAAACGACAAACAACACAACAACCAGAGGAAAAAGGATAAAAGGACAAACAACACAACGACCAGAGGAAACAGGACAAAAGGACAAACAACACAACGACCAAAGGAAAAAGGACAAAAGGACAGACAACACAACGACCAAAGGAAAAAGGACAAAAGGACAAACAACACAACGATTAAAGGAAAAAGGACGAAAGGATAAACAGCGATCTACAATACACTATATAGAAAACTAGACATCGAGCAACACGAACCCCACTAAAAACCAGGATGAACAACGATCTACAATACACTACATAGAAAACTAGACATCGAGCAACACGAACCCCACTAAAAACCAGGGTGAACAACGATCTACAATACACTACATAGAAAACTAGACATCGAACAACACGAACCCCACTAAAAACCAGGGTGAACAACGTTCTACAATACACTACATAGAAAACTAGACATCGAACAACACGAACCCCACTAAAAACCAGGGTGAACAACGATCTACAATACACTAAAATAGAAAACTAGACATCGAACAACACGAACCCCACTAAAAACCAGGGTGAACAACCTTCTACAATACACTACATAGAAAACTAGACATCGAACAACACGAACCCCACTAAAAAGCAGGGTGAACAACGATCTACAATACACTAAAATAGAAAACTAGACATCGAACAACACGAATCCCACTAAAAACCAGGGTGAACAACGATCTACAATACACTACATAGAAAACTAGACATCGAACAACACGAACCCCACTAAAAACCAGGGTGAACAACGATCTACAATACACTAAAATAGAAAACTAGACATCGAACAACACGAACCCCACTAAAAACCAGGGTGAACAACGTTCTACAATACACTACATAGAAAACTAGACATCGAACAACACGAACCCCACTAAAAACCAGGGTGAACTCAGGTGCTCCAGGAGGGCAAGGAGTTCTTGCTCCACATGTGGCACCCGTCGTGTTAATCTTGATGCAAATCCGGTGACAAGTCAGGACCCGAACCGTGTTTTGATAACGACAAACGGAACATATATAATATTTGGTAAGTTATGACACAAATACTCCAACGGTTCGCCAAGTCGATCATTGTGGCGACCGTTCAACTTTCGAAGTAATGACTTCAAAGTAACGACTAAGGAACCCTTGATTCAGTAGTTTTCTTGTTATCAAGCAAATCATTATAAGAACCAAAAGCCCTGGAATATTAACCAAAGATTAAAATGTCTTTGATATCAACCGGTTGCAAAGATGTGATGGATATCACCATGGTACATACAACCTTATCTTCATTAACTCGGTTCTCACTATCACCGGTCGATACCTCTGCGGGTTGACTATTAGTTCCACGAGAGCATAATCCTCTAAATAGTCAGTGATTCGGTAATGACATGGTTTATTAGATATATTTATTATTGAAATTGCAAGTTCCTAAATAAAGTAATTATTATTACAATTCATGTTCCTAAATAAAGTAATTATTATTACAATTCATGTTCCTAAATAAAGTAATTATTATTACAATTCATGTTCCTAAATAAAGTAATTATTATTACAATTCATGTTCCTAAATAAAGTAATTATTATTACAATTCATGTTCCTGAAATGCATCGTGTGCAATAAATTATATACAATTACATGTACATGTATCTACATTTTCGTTTCTAGTATACACCCACTTCATACATAGAAACTTATCATTTTGCAGACGACACTTGCATTTCCTGTTTATGTGACCTGGACTATAAAGAAAACTGTCAAATAGCTTACTAAATTATCATCTTCAAAGATATCTTAAGATATCAATGAAGATATGATTTTATGATTCCCATTCAACTTGAAAAATCCAGGAGACGTTCGAAGATTCTACAATCTTGAACGGATCTCAGGTGAAGCAAATGGGTTAACATTTCTTCTCCTTTAAAGGCACCCGTTGCGAAGTCCTACATTACATACTCACTTTTACCGTCATATAAATTCTGGAATATTGCAGATTTTGAGTCCACTCTAATGCTCCATTTTGTCTGGAAGAAAATTAAACATGTATGACTTTATTCAAACAATTAAAATTATATACAAATAACTGGATCGAACTAAGTGAGATACAGAAAACGCTAAACATTTGTCAAGAGTACCTACTTAAAACCATGGATAAATGAAAATGTTTTAATATCGGAATCCATATGTGATATAAATAATGTAACTATTAAACAATAAAATATTTCAATAATTCAATTTAATTGTTTTCTATAGATCGAGCCGGTTAGGTGACATGCAAAGCTTTTTTTATTCCATTTTATCATAATATTGTTTCGTTTGTTTGCTTTTTTGCCTTTTTGTTTTGTGTTGTGTTGTTTTTGTTTTGTTTGTTTGGTTTTTTTTAAATACTTTTTCATTTTATCGAAATATTACTTCGGAAAAACGAAATAACAGAATAACAAAACTATTTTTATGTCGCTAAACGGGCTCCGTAGTTTTCAGATGTTTTTACTTGTTCCTACAAAAGATATATCAGTTCAGTACCATTTATGTAAAAGTTCAACATACCCTTAGTTCTTTATTAACAAATATCTCTGTAAAATATAACTGGTCACTTTCCATGTCATTGATTGGTCGGTGATTTACCATGGCAACAATATCTTTAGCATAGCCAATGAAAGCTGAAATATAGTTTTGTTCGTGGATTAATGTATGCTTTGACCGGTCTATATTTTCAGTCAAAACAATATCTTTAATTTATTCAATGAAAGATTAAACATAATTTGTGATGCAAGAAGAATTTAAAGATACCAAAGGGGTAATCAGAATCTGTAAATAGAAGAAGAACAGACAACACAATAGTCAAAAGAAAAAGTATAGTCTATGACTATTAAACATACACATAAAACTAAAGATCCCACTAAAAACCGGGGCGAACTTGTTGCACCGAGTAGTCTATTTATTATTTCACCAATTAAAGCCATATCTTTAGCGTAGCCAATAAAATATTAAAATATTGCTTGATTTGTAAATTGGTGTATTTTACGTTGCACTGAGTTGTTTATTTAATATCCGGTTAAAGCAATCTTTTAGCATAGCCAATGAAAGCTGAAAAACAATTTTGTTTGTGGATTAATGTATTTTACGTTGCACAAAGTGGTCTATTAAATTACCAATTAAAGCAATTTATTTAGCATAGCCAGTGAAAGCTGAAATATAGCTTGGTTTGTGAATTGATGTATCAATATATTTTAGCATATAGCTAATGAAAGCTAAATTGCAGATTAGTTTGTGAATTGATATGTTCTACTTTTCACTGATTTGTCCACTTTGTGTTCAATGGTTGAGGTCAGAAGTGGTTGTTCGCTTTGTTGTTATAGATTTAATACTTTACCATGACTGCTTAAGAAGAGTTCTAAGATACCAAAGGGGAAATCAGAATCAGTAAATCGAAGAAAGACAGACAACACAATGACCAAAAGAAAAAGTACAAACAACTATCTATAAAACACTACACAGCAGACTAAAGCTCGGACAACACGAATCCAACTCAAAACCGGGGGTAAACTCAGGTGCTCCGGAGGGGTAAGCAGTTCCTAATCCACTATTTTTTCTTTTTATGATATTTTCTTTTTGTGTGAATTTTTATTAGTCTTTTTACCTTAAAGTTTTATTTGTTTTATTAAAATACATATAAAACTAGTTTAACTCCGTCACTTTACATTTAAGTGCCTGTACCAAGCCAGGAAATGAGCGGTCATGCATATATGTGTTAAAGGTGTCGATTTTGCCTCAGTGTCTGTGATTTTTCTATTTGTTTTTGGAATGGTTCCGTCAGTATGGTATTTTTGTTTTTCGAATGTTATGTAAGACTATTGTACAGCTTAACAAACCTCCAGAGTTCAGGAATCTACTCTCCAGAGGCCCAACAGTTGGATATAGCGACTGAAAATAATTAAAATACATTGCACTAGAAAGCAATTATCTTATACCATCAAACCTCCTTCAGCGACCACCTCTATTATACAGTAACTTGTATTATGTGACCTTAATTTCATTTCCCTTCGCGGTGTATTTCATATTAAAATGTAGTCAACGACAACCTGTCTAATGTGACCCTGTTTTAATGTTCCCCAGTAAGATCACATATTACGTGAACTGAAGATTTATAACCTCTTGCAAACAATCAATTGCTTCTCCGTTATACTAGTAATAAAATAAAATAACCAAAATAGCATTGCTGAAATGATCAACACCCAATTTATTTTTTAAGTTACTTGACTTTCCATCCTTTGGACTTTGAGCGTACCTGGTGAAGGTTATTCCAACCTTTGGACTTTGAGTGTACCTGGTGAAGGTTATTCCAACCTTTGGACTTTGAGTGTACCTGGTGAAGGTTATTCCAACCTTTGGACTTTGAGTGTACCTGGTGAAGGTTATTCCAACCTTTGGACTTTGAGTGTACCTGGTGAAGGTTATTCCAGACTTTGGGCGTACCTGGTGAAGGTTATTCCAGAAACGCGTCATGCACACTAAGTTAAGATGGTACCATACACTTCAGGTAAAATTTGATCTGTTCGTTTAATTTTCTTATTTTTTTGGTAGTGTGTTTGAATATATCCACTGTAATAAATATCAAAATTTTAACAAATTCCAACCAACAGACTCGGAGCTATAAATTCACTAGCCACATAGGAGCTTTTCTCGCTGTGGTTTTGATCACCGAGATGCTTGAAATCTGCATACAAACATCATATGATCAAAACGTTCAACTGATTTTAAAGAGTTATCTCCCTGTAGTGTTAGGTACCACCTTAATCTACCTTTTTATTTGTGTACATTCCAGATACTAGTATGATAAATACATCACACTACACTAGCATTGACTAAGGGCATACAATTTATGAAAACAAGTGTTGTGTTCATACTCGAAAAACAACCAATAAGAACAATGTATTCCAAATATATATAGTGTTCTGATTGGATAATTTTGACATATAAAAACATTCGTGAACGGGTGTTTTATGACTGGTAATTCCTGACAGCTGTAGGTTGTTTTATGACTGGTAATTACTGGCAGCTCTGTGTGGTTTTATGACTGGTAATTCCTGGCAGCTCTGTTTTGTTTTATGACTGATAATTCCTGGCAGTTCTGAGTGGTTTTATGACTGGTAATTCCTGGCAGTTCTGGGTGGTTTTATGACTGGTAATTCCTGGCAGCTCTGTGTGGAATATGATTTAATCTATACTCCTAGTCCATTTAATTCCATGAATAATTGAAGACATTTTGTTTTCCATTTAATTGAGAAAAAAATATAAGAATTAATTAATCACAAATTAATTTACATAAAATGATATTACCTTCAAAGTATTATCTGGCCAACAAATATGGTCAGCAGAAAACACAATACGGGCCTGAAAACTTTTAAATCTCTTCAAAATTTCTTTTGGTCTTTTAAGGAAAACACTATCAGGGCTAAAATTATAATTTAATACACACGTTAGTATGGTATGCAAGTCTTGTGTAGTCTCATTTCATGCTTGCATCATCAAAAATGACAGTTTTCTTAACGATTATATCTATTTGGTATGAATATCATTGCTACGCATAAAACTCCAAAAGGGAGACTCTATGTCTGTAATTTGCATGGCAGTTGAATTTAAATCTAATCATACAGTCACATATGTGCCTAACACCATTAAAGTTAGGGGCACTCGTGATTGTGATCGTATGATAGTTGGATTTGCAATCAGTACCTATCACCACTAACGTTGTGAGTTCGAATCCCGATCAGGCGAGGTGTACTCGATACAACATAATGTGATAAAGTTTGTCAGTGACTTGCGGCAGGTCGATGGTTTTCTGTGGGTACACCGGTTTCCTCCACCAATACAACTGACCGCCACGATATACTAGTAACTAAAATATTGTTGGAAGTGGCGTTAAACACCATAAACCAACCAGCCATTAAAGTTATGATTTTGATTCCCGCCTATGGGGATGTGTACTTGATACAACTATATGCTAACCATGTTCAACTCAATCCACGTGTAAATTCATGACAATGATGACACATAATTAAGACAATCAATAAGGTTACTTGTCTATAAACACATTTATAATGGCTTAGACCAAATTCCAACAAACAAATTTATGGATTAAAGAAAAAATTTGATCATAGGCGCTTGTGTCATGGGATTCTCCCTATCCACCATTTTTTTTAAGGTTAAGTTCATATATTTATTTTCAATAAAACATTCTTTATTATTTTATCTCTTTTTCTTTTATTTAGCGTGTACGTGTCCATATCCATGCATTCCTATGGTAACAGCAACTTCCATGTGTTGATCATCTACAGTTGTGGTTAATAAGAGTGTAGCAAGTCGACACATGTCAGCAGCTGTGTCCATAAGATTGTATGGATATAGACATGTACACGTTAAATAAAGGAAACAGATCGAGAGATGAAATAATAAAGAGATTGTATTGAAAATAAATATGCAAACAGACAGAATGAGACAGTTAGAAAAAATGGGAGAATTCCATGACAAAAGCGTGTATGAATTTGATGAGTGCATTACTATGGTTCAGTGTTTTTTATGTGTATCACCCTCCCTATGGTACACACACCTCCATTTGAATCACAAGTAATTTTACACTAACATTAACGGAATTTGTTAGTTCAGTTTTGTTTATATATCCGCTCGTTTTAGTTTCGCTTTAATAATGGGAATCCTAGAATGTACTATACATGCATTTGACATATTTAAGAAATAAGTCATGGAAGCCAGAATGTGTTGGGAGTTTTAACATGGGTTGGCGGATATTAGTATTTTATCCTGAGCCAGAAGCGAGGGATACAATTTTCTAATATCCGCCAACCCATGTTAAAACTCAAAACACATTCTGGCTTCCATGATTTATTTCAAGTCTGATATGTCTAAGAGTACAAATACGAAAGTATACTTTGATTGGAAGACGGCAATTTATATTTACGTTTGCGGAAAATGTCGCATACAATTTATGCTGCCAATGGAAAAGTCAGTCACATGCACCGGCGCATGTGCTAATGAGATTATACCAATAGATAAATCGCTCGTTTTTCTACAAAGCGAAAGAAGGATGTCATGTTAGAATTGTCGTTTATACCTGTCTGTATACAAAATGACAAGATCATCTCTCAGTTCATATTCTCCTAAGTTTTCCTTCAGGACATTCACTTTGTGTCCCCCCTCTGTGTACAAAGTATCTTCCTCTTCTCTCCATGGCTGTCTTATTCCAAATACCTAAAAATAATTATATATGTACTGTCACATATTTTATTTTATTTTTTTCTTATAGTTTTGCTAATAACTTAGGTGGACCAAGGGGCTGGTACTCCCCTTATCTGGATTTGATTTAAATTTACGGCTGTTTTTCTTCTTCTTCGTCTTTTTATTAAGCTAAATGTTTTGTCTCATTAAAAAAAAAGAAATGTCAGAATACTCTTTAGTGAGATAGTAATTTGAAATAGATAAAGCCACAGGAAAGGAAACTTTAATTTTCTAAAACTGTTATAGTTTATGAGTAATAGTGTACATTTTGTGACAATTCTCCTCAATATGAACAAGGATATAAGACTTTGGAATGAACTGGAATATTTTGTTGATATATCCACTTCAACAAAAGTTAAGCGCCACTTGATTTATTTTAAAAATAATATCCTTTTTCTTAATTAGCCTTTTTACAATGCGACTACTGTAAAGATTATCTGTACATCTAAGCTTTAATTAAATGTGTTACAAATATAAATATTGCCGTTTGAGATCCAAATGTCAATAAGGTGAGGGTTGGGATCCTATTGGGCAGTTTAACCCGGCCACATGTGAGTGTATGTCCCAAGGCAGGACCTGGTTTAACCATCGTTATATGTCATGGTCTTTTTGTGTTTTCAGTGAGTTAAGGTGGGAGGTGATTGTTGGTTTTGTTGATATTGGTGGTATTAATAACCATCCCTGTTTGAACTTTCTTTTCATAATTTGCTAAAATTAATAAATGTGTTTATCTGTATCTTACCTTATAATTTATTTTATGCGTTCGTGCAGAATATTCATATCGTCTGAGACTGTCTGTTTCCCTAGCAGCAATGACAACAGCTAACAGCTCTGAAATTGTATTTTTGTTGTAAATCAGTAATAATGGATGAAATTATGAACCCTTTTGAAACACAGACAGTTTCATATTGCACTACCGGACAGACGACATTTTTGCTGGCCTAGAGTGACGAGTATTACTTGATTTTGGTAGTCCACTGACAGTTTCATATTGCAGTACTGGGCAGACGACATTTTTGCTGGCCTAGAGTAACGAGTATTACTTGATTTTGGTAGTCCACTGACAGTTTCATATTGCACTAGGCAGACGACATTTTTGCTAGCCTAGAGTGACGAGTGTTACTTGATTTTGGTAGTCCACTGACAGTTTCATATTGCAGTACTGGGCAGACGACATTTTTGCTAGCATATGGTCTTATTGGATTTTAATAATTCACAATATACAAATGTATCTCGCGCAAGGCGCATGACATGGTTACACGAGCGACGTACCTAGTCTCACTGCTATAGACAAGCCAAAATAATTCCTACTTGAGGATGTTAATTTAGAAAACGCATCCCAAAGAATTGGTTTGTTCTGCCTTTATAAAACATATTTATGCACATGCGTGATGCAAGGAAAACAAACATTCAGTTCTCTCGATTTCTAATAATTCTGAAAACACGTGGGTTTGTCTTTGATATTCTGAACAACAATCGATAGCAGAGACACATGAACAAGAACTGTCATTCAGAAGACAATAAATGATTTGGTTTGTGGTTCCGAGGAAACCGGTGTACCCGGAGAAAACCCCCGACCTGCCTCAAGTCACTGATAAACTTTATCACATAATGTTGTATCTAGTAAACCTCGCCATGAACGGGGTACGAACTCAAAAAGACAAGGAATGATTTACATAGTAAAGCATCACATGATATGAGTGAGGGGTGTCGATTTTGCCTCATTATGATTTTTCGATTGGATTTTGGAACTGTTGCAACAGTGTGGTAATTTTTTTGTTTTTCATTTCTTTATGATTCAATTTAAAATACTAAATCTTGCTTAATACGAAAAGCTTGAAGATACCAAAGAGGGAATCAGAAGACAGGAATCGAAGAAGGACAGAAAACAAAATGGCCAAAAGAAAAAGGACAAACAATGATCTACAAAACAACACACAGAAAACCAAAGATTGGACAACTCTAAAAACCGGAGGTGAACTCAGATGCTCTTCCATTAAACTATCGTCTGCTATAACATATTAATTATAACCCTTACGATTTTTGTCTAACGTGTTTTGGCCCTTTGATTTATGTTTACTCCCAACGCCTTTCTAATTATGTTGCTTTCCAATCTTTTGACTTTGAGCGTTACGTACACGATGAAGGTTATTTCAGAAGCGTGCTGAGCACACTAAAATAGATATCTACGTTTTTATCACTAAGAATTTTAGACATTATGGTTATAAGATATGATAACCATTGAATCTAAGATCCCTCTCCCTCGGGAAATTATCGATGACCAGGGCCGTCGTGGTCGTGATTGTATGATAGTTGGATTATGCAATCAGTGCCCGTCACCACTCATGTTGTGAGTTCGAATACCGCGCATGGCGAGGTGTACTCGATACAACAGTATGTGGTCGGTGGTTTTCTCAGGTTTCCTCCACCAATAAAACTGACCGCGACGATATAACTGAAGTATTGTTGAATGTGACGTTAAACACCATAACCCTAACGTCTAACCGTCATCCTGTTTAGGTTTTTTGGTGTTCTTGCTCCCAAAAATTATTACATTATTTGGTTTTTCAATATTTTGGCGTTGAGCGTACTTGATGAAGGTTAATTCAGAAACGCCTTGTGTGGATTTATTTAAATATCTTCCATATTTTTTTATTCAAGTCATCTGCGCGCACAATAATTGATATTCTAATGTAAAGTAACATATGGCTGAACTCAGTGCGACAGGAGACCATTTTAACAGTAAAATTGTCAATTGTTGAAACAACTAGATTTAGCATAGAAGATACTGTATATAATATTTTGTTCCGAATAAATACCAGAGTTAAGCAACGACATGTGACAATAAAGTTGGTCTAACTATGTGTCATAAAATAAGAATGGCCAACGTAGATACAAATACTTTGTGCTAGGAAGAGACAGATCTTATTTTGTATAAAAAAAAAAAAAAAAAAAAAAAAAAAACACACACAAAAAAAACACAAAAAAAACCACTCTGATTCTGCCAAAAAGTTGTCTCTGAAACTGATATCATCAACATGCTCGAGTTTTCGATTGACAACATATTTCCAATGTTTGGTGGACGTGTTTTTCAACAGACAGGCGGCACACCTATGGGTGCGCACTGTGCTCCTCTTCTCACCGACTTGTACCTTTATTCGTATGAGGCATACCTCATACAGGGACTTCTCAAGAAAATCGAAAAGAAGCTAGCCCGATCCTTAAATCTCGCGTTCCGCTGTATAGATGATGTCCTTTCATTAAATAATTATAGGTTTGGTGATCGCATCTATGCCATTGAGCTTGAAATAAAGGATACCACAGGTACAATTAGGTTTGTTTCTTTCCCTGAACTACACCTCAAACTTGAGAGTGAGGGACTGTTAAAAACGAAACTTTATGACAAAAGAGATGATTTCAATTTTCCCATTGTGAACTTTCCATTTATATGTAGCAACATTCCAGCAGTGCCTACATATCTCTCGGCTGATACGATATTCCAGAGCTTGTGGTTTCTATCAGGATTTCTTCGATAGAGGGTTCTGCTTACAATGAAGCTACTGAACCAATGGTTCCTATTGGTTAAGTTGATATCATCACTTCGAAAGTTTTACGGTCGCCACCATGACTTGGTTGACAGTTATGGAACATGTGTCACAATGACCACGGATATGTTCCATTTGTCGTTAACACTTCTCTGTCCTTTCCTCATTCATGACTTATCACCGGGTTGTAACTAGATTAACACGGCGAGTGCCACTAGTGGAGCAGGAACTGCTTACCCTTCCGGAGCACCTGAGTTCATCCCTGGTTTTTAGTGGGTTCGTGTTATTCGATCTTTAGTTTTAATGTGTATGTTTTGTGGATCGTTGGTTGTCCTTTTTTCTGTTTGCCATTGTGTTGTCTGTCCTTCGATACACGGATTCTGATTACCCCTTTGGCATCTTCAAACTCTTCTTACTTAATATGAATGACATATTATTTTATTCTGCATAATCAATCAACTCTACGTATACATATTAAACTTGCCAATAATATCAGGGTTTGTTGTTGTTGTTGTTTTTTTAATGGGGGGGGGGGGGTTATAGATATAATGTGAAAATATCTTTCTTCTTGTGTATCTTTATATGCTTTCCCTCTTTGTTAGCCTGATACACACATAAAGTGAGCTAATGATTGTTGTTTATGACAACTCAGCAGTTTTTCAGCTATATCATGGTGAGGACAAGTTAGTTGTCAATGAGATGACGATGAGGTCCGCTTTGTACTAGACCAACATGCTTAATTGGATCTTATAGTGTTACATCATCGAAGTATCGGAACGTGGATGTACATGTATTTATTTGCAAGATTTTGCTTCCTTGCTGATAATCCTACATCTGGGATACACAGTTCTATACACCACATAAGACCTTAACGATAAAGGTGGTTTGATGTAACGTTTATCGAGAGAAGTAGAGAGTATTGTTCAATTGCAGGTTAGTGGTCATTTCACACTCATTCTAGGGTACGAGTTATTCTCATCGTTGAAGGCCTATTCTGTTACTGTGAAATGTAGAACAGCAATAAAAGTGCTGTTCCTTTACTTTAATTGGTGTCCAAGTGTAATGTTGGATTGTCCCACATGTTCATTTACATCCATATCCTCTCTTATTAATAATAAATATAAGTATTCTCACAAAAATAATTTGTTCTCGTGATAATACAGTTACGGGTTAGTGTTGTGATGTTTAACGTCACTTTCAATGATATTTCAGTTATATTTTATTGGTGGTGAAAACCGGAGTACCCGGAGAACACCACCGACCTGCCGCAAGTCACTGACAAACTTTATCACATAATGTTGTATCGAGTACACCTCGCACTTAATAAATATTGTTAAAGTACATGGCGTAAAAACAGTCACTCGCTCAAATAGGACCGTCTTGATGTTATTGTTGTTGGATTTACAACTACCTGTGCAACCACTAACGTTGTGAATTCGAATCCCACTCATGGCGAGGTGTACTCGATACAACATTACGTGATAAAGTTAGTGGCAGGTCGGTGGTTATCTCCCGTTGTCTCCACCAATAAAACTGAAATATTGTTGAAAGTGGCGTAATAAACACCATGTTATAACCCTACCCCCTAGCCCCTCACTCAAATACACTCACCAGGGTCAGGGTCAGAATCTGCTACACATTCAGAGATGAAAATAATTCCAAGAAAAGTAATAAACTGCATCGCCTTCATTGCTCTATCAATATTGGACCATAAAATAAGTTTGTAACATATTGTTTCAAGAAAAGTATAATTTAAATAACGACAGTTGTCTTGATGAAAAGTAAAGAAAATATGTTACCATTCATTAGACATATGTTGTTGGTTTGTTTTAGATTATTACAATACAAAAATTTCTTGATATAAAAATCAAAGGAAAAGAATACATTCATTTTACAATAAATATCAAATTCAAATTCAAATTCAAAATGTTATTGTCATTAAACAATACAGTTTGTGACAATTATACAAATAAACATGTACAACAAAGAGCACATAAAATCTGCATTTTCAAATAAATATCAATTACAATTTTACAAAAATGAATATATTTTGTACAATGCAATTCAAAAACTTAAAATTGAAATTAGCGAGTTGACTTTGTTTTAATACCAAGTCAGCAATTTCGGTGTGATGATGATGATGATGATGACGATGATGTCCGTTTTGTACATGTACTAGACCAATACTCAAAGCTGATTTTTATAGTGCTATGAAAAGAAAGTATTAACAGTGATGGTCAACAATTCCACTAATTAGGGCCAGCCTTCGGCCAATTGGACCCTGTGCTGGAGTTATCTACTCTTGGCTGTTGAAGTACACACAACAACACACTGCAGGTTTCACAGAGAACAATTGGGCCTGTGCTGGAGTTATCTACTCTTGGTTGTTCAAACACACACAACACACTG
The DNA here is from genome assembly GCA_002080005.1 of Gigantidas platifrons. NCBI lineage: Eukaryota > Metazoa > Mollusca > Bivalvia > Mytilida > Modiolidae > Gigantidas > Gigantidas platifrons. Next base: position 207,608 of record MJUT01008147.1, read on the forward strand.
CAGGTTTTACAGAGAACAATTGGACCCTGTGCTGAAGTTATCTACTCTTGGTTGTTCAAACACACACAACACACTGCAGGTTTTACAGAGAACAATTGGGCCCTGTGCTGGAGTTATCTACTGTCGGCTGTTCAAGTACACACAACACACTGCAGGTTTTACTGAGAACAATTGGACCCTGTGCTGGAGTTATCTACTCTTGGCTGTTGAAGTACACACAACACACTGCAGGTTTTACAGAGAACAATTGGACCCTGTGCTGGAGTTATCTACTCTTGGTTGTTCAAACACACACAACACACTGCAGATTTTACAGAGAACAATTGGGCCCTGTGCTGGAGTTATCTACTGTCGGCTGTTCAAGTACACACAACACACTGCAGGTTTTACAGAGAACAATTGGACCCTGTGCTGGAGTTATCTACTCTTGGTTGTTCAAACATACACAACACACTGCAGGTTTTACAGAGAACAATTGGACCCTGTGCTGGAGTTATCTACTCTTGGCTGTTGAAGTACACACAACACACTGAAGCTTTTACTGAGAATAATTGGACCCTGTGCTGGAGTTATCTACTCTTGGCTATTCAAGTACACACAACACACTGAAGCTTTTACTGAGAATAATTGGACCCTGTGCTGGAGTTATCTACTCTTGGCTGTTCAAGTACACACAACACACTGCAGGTTTTACAGAGAACAATTGGGCCCTGTGCTGGAGTTATCTACTGTCGGCTGTTCAAGTACACACAACACACTGCAGGTTTTACAGAGAACAATTGG
>MJUT01008156.1:8362-20906 GCA_002080005.1 Gigantidas platifrons
CAAGCAAGAGTGCAAATTTACATTGTATTGTAATGCACCTTATTTAATATAAGAAAAACCCCGTAGATATCAAATTTAGTGCGCATGACGCTTTTCTGGAATAACATTCATAACGTATGCTCAACTCCAAAATATTTCAAAGCCAAATAATTTACAATTTTTTGGAAGCAAGAAAATCAAAGGGGTTAAACAGGAAATTACAATATAAGATATAAACATCTTTGTGGAATAATTTGATCACCGTATCTGTTTATGATGGCCACCCATTTATTGACATTTTACAGGAACATCAATAAAAATTAACAAAGAAAAAACAATGGTGTGGTGAAAAAAACCGCCCACCTACATATCAAGTATCATAAATTATCAAAATTATATACCCACAATGCAAAGTTACCTATACCACATGCGTACACTCCTTTACTTTACATAATGAAGACGTCTACAAAAAGAAGTAGGGGAAGGGTTTGGGCGGTAACACTTGTTACACATATTGGCACAAAATGTTCCAAATAAAGTGTCCTATTGTTATTATTATTTCGTTCTAGGTCATCACACGCATATCCAAATCGAGGCTATGATAAAACAAATGCATTTTTCCTCCATGTAAAAGAAATTATTAATTTCTTCTCCCATTATTACGGCGTTTTAACCCCGCAGAACCAGTGGTGGAAAAATCTGTAATCCTCTAGAGGATTAAAATATCTCGTGCGTTTCCCCGCATTTGACTCTTTGGTAGAGGAGACCAGAGAAAACCACTGACCTGCCGCAAGTCACTGACATATTTTATCACATAAAGTTGTATCGAGTACACCTCGCCATGAGCTGGGTTCGAGCTCACAACGTTAGTAGTGATAGTCACTGATTGCATATGCACTTGCAAATCCAACTACCATACGATTACGACCTTGACGGTTTATTTTTGCTTGGCCTCTATCTGGGATGAGCAAGTGCATATATCTAATTTTAACTAGATCGGAAAATTTTGGTTTTATTTCACTTAAACATTTATGTCACCCTTTAATATTTGAGTGGATGACTACATACTAGAGCGTAGTTTCTCGGGCGTGATGGAAAATATAAAACCTTGTATCGATATCGTTCTGTAATGGATGAGTAGAGCGTAGTTTCTCTGGCGTGAAGTGTACGTTTTTTATTTATTGATAAAACCATTTGATTAGCAACATTTAAGTCACTTGATATTATTTGAGCGACCAAGTGAAGTGATGACAATGGAGAAAGAAGACGCAACAAAGAGAGAAAAATGGGCAGGGAAAATGGAATACATATTAGTTATGTTAGGTAGCAGTGTAGGGTTTGGAAATTTTTGGAGATTTCCGTATGTCTGTGCCAGGAATGGCGGAGGTATGTTGAATCAGTTTAATCTATAGTTATTTTATATTATGACTACCTTTAATCCGCAGGACATATCACCATTAACGTTGTGAGTTCGAATCCTCTTCATGGCGAAGTGTACTCAATACAACATTATGTGATATAGTTTGTCAATGACTAGCGACAGGTCGGTGGTTTTCTCCGAAGACTCCTGTTTCCTCAACCAATAAAACTCACCGCCACGATATAGCTAAAATATTGTTGAAAGTGGCGTTAAACACCATAACCCTAACCTTTAATCCGAATCCTAACCAGCTCCGTTGTTAATGCAAACCTTCTCCGTGACTGGGCTTTCTTGCTGGAACAATACAGTTGAAAAGAGAGGCCAAAGAGAGGGGGGAATAAGCAACAATGCAATAATATTAATTAATAGTCAGAAAGAAGGTAACAATTATAACACAAGCTCTAATAAGCTTTTAATCCGACATAATAATATTGACGTACAGACAAATAACAAGCATACACACAATACAATTACAAGTACTGTCAAAATAATAAGCATACACACAATACAATTAAAAGTACTGTCAAAATTTGAAGAAAAAAAACAATACACCCATGAAATTTAAAACCCAGCGGAAAATATGAAATCAATAAAAACACCTAATAGGCCAAGCACTATCATCATTTAAAAACACATATTTATTGATGTGAGTAAACAGAAAGTATGGATGTAAATAAGACACATAGAACTAGCAAGATTTAAAAATTATAATTTTATATGCGCATGCATCAATCTAAATTTTAAAAGACAAAGCGAAAGGTATGAAAATAATATAAAATGTATCCACAGAAACTGTAATGGCATTTCAAGAGTTTATTAAACTCTTTAATTGATTGAAAGATGTTTCTTTCCTGAAGTGGGCTGGCAGCTCATTCCAAGTTTTTAAAGCATAGTATCTAAGAAAAGGTTAAAGATACCAAAGGGGTAAGCAGAATCCGTATATCAAAGAAGAACAGACAACACAATGGCCAAAAGGACAAACAACGATCCTCAAAACATACACATAAAACTAAAGATCGAGTAACACGAACCCCACTAAAATAGAGGGTGAACTCAGGTGCTCCGGAAGGGTAAGCAGTTCTTGCTCCACTGGTGACACACGTCGTGTTAATCTAGCTACAAACCCGGTGATAAGTCATGAATGAGTCAAAAAAGAGCTCAATCCATACCGGGTAATCTTAATAAGGATATGTCTATCTAAAGTTTTGATAATCGAGTTTACAAAATTTGAATCAGCTTCATTTACTTCTGTGTCTTTACATATATTTTCAAAATCCATTCCCTTATTTCTTTAAGGAATTTTTTATCTGAAAAATGTTTAACATTTCTGTAACCTTTTAGCTCATTTTTTCGTTGTATGATAGAACCTCTGATTTGCACTGAGACTTTGAACATAACTAATGTCACAATTAAAATGATTGTTTTACTAAATTCGCTAAATCAAGAATAATCACATACATTTTGTAACGGGATAGCTTTATCAGACACGGCTAACATGTCATGATTAAGGTCACCAATAAACAAGAAGTTGTATATTATGTTTTTTTTTTTATCACATGTTTTTGCACTAAATGTTTGATCATCTACTGCTTACGGTCTATATTAGCCCTAATATTAACTTTTTTTTGCCAGCAATCAATATTTCAATGTTTATAGATTCAACTATGTTAAATTATAATTTCCTCTTTCTGTCGCATGGCTAATTAGATCGAACATAAGCAGCTCTGCCCCCACCCTCAATGGGATGTATGGTCTGCCCTCCAAATCTGATAGTGTGTGTCAGTAAATGAGTCATCAGTATTAGTCTCAGACACGAATAACATATATACAATGTTCGCTTATGCGACAGAATTTGTACCTCAAGTTATCATTATCTAAGCATGCTATCAGGAATTTGTTATGATGTTTACGTCTCAAATTGTCTTAGCTCATCGAAAATATCATCATCACAACTCTGTTTCAATTTCATCAACAATTTTAACCGTAATGGAGTATCTGTGTCAGAAATGACCACGAATATGAGCCCTTTGTCGTAATCACTATAGGGTTATTTCTTTATTCATGAATCATCACCGGGATGGTAACAAGAGTTGCACGACGGGTTACATGTGTAGAACAGGAACTGCTTACCCTTCCGGAGCACCTGAGTTCACCCCCTTTTTTTAATGGGGTTCGTGTTTCTTGATCTATAGTTTTCTTTGTTACGTTTTGTTTATCGTTGTTTATCCTTTTTCTCTTTGTAATTTTCTTGTCTGTCCTTCTTCGATATACGGTTTCTAAATATCATTTTGGTATTTTTAAACCTTTTTGGATTTTTGCTGGAACATTTCACATTCTAAACTTCAGGTGTTGCTAAATTCGGTGTCGCTAGATCTGATAGACGTATCATGGAAAACTGACTTTGTGAAAACCGATAGACAATCGTACAATGTTTCACCAGAGGTCAAATGTTTATTATACTCTAACAAAGGTATAATTGTGCATCTTATGTGGGTCCATTCGGCATAAAATTACATTGAATGGTTCTTTTGTTAGATTTTACCCCCTCCCCCCTATTTTTCTGCAGTTCGTACGAGTGTATTTTATTGGACATGGTTTAATATGCACGTCACCACTTAATGATATCGCAATGATTATACAAAATTGTGATGGACTATTCATTTTGCTTTGTTCAAATTGTTTTTTCTATGGCCTGAGTTCATCCCCAGCTTTGGTGCGGTCCGTGTTGCCAATATTTTTAGTTTTCAATGTTGTCCTATTATTGGCCATTACATTCTTTATCCATGTTGTGCTGTCCGTTACGATTTCCGCATAGACACGATGTTCGGTTCATTCTTTACCCGCAGTTGTTTGCGGGGTGGACCATTAATTATAGTGGTGTTTGTTTGCGTATACTGGTGTTCAACATTTGGTCCCATCTTATGACTTTATGTTCTGAGTTCTGTTGTGATATCCACTATGAGTGCCGCATAAAAAACGATGTTCGGTTTGTTTTTGCCCCAGTTCTTTGTTGGAGTGCTCATGTCTTGTTTATGTTATTTGTGTTTGTTGTATAGTAGTGTCCAACGTACAATAAAATGTATTGATTATATGAGGTACATGGCGTGTGTCTTATCAGAGGCAGGAACTGTTACCCTTCGCGAGCGCTAGGTTTCACCTCCGATTGTCGGTGGTGTCCGTATTGCTTATTCCATTTTAGCTTTCTATGTTGCATGTTGTTTTTGCTTTGGTTGTCTTCGTCCTGTGGCTTGTGTACTCAATGTTTCCAGTGTCTCTGGATTTTCCGTTCTTGTTTATCTCTTTACTTTTCTCTAACATTTATATATTTATCTAAGATATTATATGTAATCGTAATGGAAGCGGGAGGTTTGGCGCCGTAAAATCTGATTCAACCCACCATTTCTTTGGAAATGCCTGTACCAAGTCAGGGCCATTGCGGTTTTCCCAGTTTTCCGGTTGTTGACTGATTTTGTCTGTTTGTTGACTTAGGGGTTTTGCCTTTCCATTTGGAAGATCGCTGGGTATTCGGTAATCTTTTTTATTACCCTTATGTACTACTTGAGAAAATGCCCGCACAATGTCATTCATATTTACCCCCAAAATAATCAACTTATGCTTATAAGATTTCACATATTAATTTTCTACTCTACATTATTTGAGATAAAGGTAAAGTATAGAAAAGAGGTAGGGCCACTTTCCCTTAATTTTTTTTCACAAGAGGGCCAATATTTATAGATTTAATGCATGGCCTTTTTCATATTGCCCTTGTTATCAGCTCGACATCTCGAGGGACGATATCAGTCGAGGGCTGATGACAAGGGCAATATGAAAAAGGTCATGCATTAATCTATTTATCACATATTTTGCCAGGGCAGATAATATGGTATTGCCCTTCACAATAGGGCAGATAGCATGTTATTGCCTTCGGAAAATGTTATTGCCCCGGAAGCAAATAACACACCGCAAAATATGCTTTTATTACACATCCAAATTCGGCGTTATTTCAATAAAATATGTGATAAGAAAATGTAAGACATAACCAGGACGACTGATTAAAAATATGGAGTAAAAATACTGTTTGGTGAATATTAAGCATTAACATAGAGTTGACAGGTGATAAACAAATTAAAACGGTACAAAATCTCGGAAATGTAGTTTATCATTTTGTGATTTTTTTTTTGCTGCCTTTTAACTGAGAAATCCACAAGAAAGCCTAGGGCATCTCAATCAATCTTTATTCTCATAAACCATCGCAATACATTGGTATAGAGATACAATATATACAATATATACAGAAAATAAATAAAAACAATAAATACAATAATAGCCATAGTAATTACCCAGGAGAACCAAAAGAAGTTAAAGTTTTCATACAAATGCATGTTTAATTGGTTCGTAATGTCCTCCGCAGCAAAATCTAAACTTTCTATTAAAAACATCGAATTATTCGATTTAAATATTCGTATTATCATAATAAACGTAAATTATACATGTTGTCAGTAACTTGATCGGTAGCGCGTCAATATTTACAAACGTAGAATCCTGTGCGATTTTTAGAACCATTTCAAATATTTTTGCAGGAATATATCTATTTAATTTTTATACATTTACATTGTACACCGGAGAGCTCTATTTCAACGGTTATATTACAAACATCGAACTATTCGATTTAAATCTTCTTATTATCATAATAAACATAAATTATACAGGCAGTAGCTTGATCGATAGCGGATTGATATTCACACACCTAAAATTTAGACACCTGCACGATTTTTAGAACCCGAATGCGTCAAAACAGTTTTGCACAATGGCTTTTTTAATATAGTTTCTTTTTTAATTTTGCTTTCTATCTAATGCACATTAATATGTATTTATTATTATTTTTTTTATTTTTTTTTCTACAAGAAGAAGTTTTGCATTAAAAAACATTTCTTCAGTTTTCAATAAATTTGACGTGAATCTACAATTCATACGAAACCAGTGTTTGTTTTAATTTGTTTTACAGATATTTGTCTGGGATTTTTTTGTTTTTTTGTTTTTTTGTTTTTTTTTTGTTATTGCTTTTTTTTCTGTTCCTAAAAAGTTGTTGTGTAGGTATGACCAAATTATTGTATACATTGTCTAAAAAATAAAAACATAAATATCAAATTTAGTGTACACGACACGTTTCTGGAGTAACCTTTACCAGACATGCTGAAAGCCAAATAGCTTTGACCAAATTATTACATAAATTGTCTAAAAAAAACAAAAAACGAATATGTCAAACTTAGTGTTCACGACGCGTTTCTGGAATAATCTTCATCAGGAATGCTCAAAGACAAATTTGTTTGAACAAATTATTACATAAATTGTCTAAAAAAAAAACAAAAACAAAAAAAACCCCGTATATGTCAAATTTAGTATACACCACGCTTTTCTGGATTGACCTTCTTCAGGCATGCTCAAAGCCAAATGATTTTAAAAGTATATCAAGCAATCAAACAGGCTACACAGTGTACCCGAACTCAGATAAGGTTAGATATTCACGAGAGAGGAGAACCCTTTTCTAACATAAGTTATAGGTTAATATTTCAGTTGTATCGTGGCGATCAGTTTTATTGGTAGAGGAAACCGGAGTACCCGGAGAAAATCACCGATCTTTCGGAAGTCACTGACAAACTTAATCACATAATGTTGTATCGAGTACACCTCGCCATGAACGGGGTTCGAACTCACAACGTTTAGTGGTGATAGGCACTGATTGCATAGGTATTGCATTAAGAAATAATTCATTCAGCACATTTGTTTTAGTGGTATTAGTAACAAAGTAGCACAATAACCATTACATTACCGACATGGGTACCATTATAATTGAAATCACTCACAAGACGAACATATTTATAAAGGTTTTAAAAAATAGATATTCTGGAGAGTATCATCTTTGGTACTGATATTTTTATCGGAATTCACAGTTCATAAATCATGCATTTATTTATTATTAAAACTAAGGTTGTCCTCTGCCAGGGATAATTGACCGGTCAGTAACTCCATACAATCCATAGTGTGTGTTGTTATTGATAATACTTTTGCTGCTCTCCATTCCACTGAAGAAAAAAGGTAGAAACCTTGTGACTAGTTTTTTTTTACTAATCAGCTAATTTGTAACAAGGGCATAAGATAAACGTGCTCTGCCAGTGAATTCACATGTAACACATAGAATAACGTCAATTTTGAAGGCCGAGACAGGCATTATCCGCTATAATATCGGCACGTCCAATAGGACAAGCTTGGCTATTTGTAATACTGTCTGCCGAGACATTCAGAACTGACCTTATTGTTTTTATTGGTGACATCATACTGCGTTTTACGTCAGATTGAACGATACACTTGTGAATGTGAGTTGCAAACTGACCTAATATTTTTGTGGATCAAGGTGAATTCAGTGATCCATGCTTTATCAGCAGCACACATCAAAGAGAAAATGTTCAATTTGCTGATAAACAAGAAATATGGTACCAATGTTCATAATGTCCTTAATACCAAGACAGTCAAAGCTTTCAAAAAATGTGTGACCACAAAATATGAGTGATCATAAAACCACAGTAACCCGAGTTTGAGATAAAGGGATTCGACTGTAAATGTAACCTGTATTTTATGTGCAAGTATATTTTGTATTATATGAACTAGCATCTTTTAGATTTCTGAGAAAAATTGCAGAAGCAGTCAAATGCACAATTAAAACATGTTCCTCAGAATTTGTCTATCCTATTTAGGCCTTTAGGCTTACTTCCTCCGAAGTACTTTAGATTTATTTCGCTTTCTAATATTAAGGCTTTGATCCTACCTGATGAAGGTTATTCCAGACACACGTCGGGGCACTAAATTTGATATCGACCTTTTTCTTAATAGTCCATTAGTGTTAAAATATCATGTGATTAACCTTCTATAGCACGGGAGAAATATGGATGGACTAATTTGTGAACAATCCCTCTGGTAGGGCCGTCCACTGGTTATGTGGGACGAATCCTCTCCCTATGGAAGGGACGTAATGACATTTCTATTTTTGGAGAATGTCACGATACTTGTTATGAAAATTTGAAGACACCCAAGAAGTGTATATTTGAAAGACAGACAATACAATAACTTAGGAAACAAAGACAAAAAGACAAATCATGGTTGACAAACTATTACAAGAAAAACTGAAGATTGAGCAATTCCAATCCTAATAAAAACGTGGTGAACACATGTGCTCCTGGTGGATAAGCAATTCATGCTCCACTAATAACGGGGTGAACACATGTGCTCCTGGTGGATAAGCAATTCATGCTCCACTAATAACGTGGTGAACACATGTGCTCCTGGTGGATAAGCAATTCATGCTCCACTAATAACGGGGTGAACACATGTGCTCCTGGTGGATAAGCAATTCATGCTCCATTAGTAAGTGGACGAAAACCTGCTGCATCTCTCAACAGCTTGTAAAGAGTGGTCGTTTGTAGCATGTTCCAATTCAAAATGGAAGAAACCCCTTTTCAACCTTGACCAAAATATCTTTACCTTTTCAAAAGCTCTACATTTTTGTATGTATTCATGTCTTTTTAAAGTCTAGATTTCGATTTCAATTATCATTTTTAGTACATGTTTGTAAACATGAAATAATATAAAAATAAAATATATTACTGATATTTTAGTCATACCGAATGAAGTGTGTAAATAGGCAATATGGTCGGAAAATTAATAAGAGTATATAGTAGATTTACACGAGACTTTTCTAGGTGTTTGGTAGCCATGGCAAATGCTTTTTTTTTATTCGACAGTATACTTACATTGTGAATACTCTGCAATGTGAAAACGTTAAAAACATACACCGGAAAGAGCTTTAAAGGCATATTGTGTACCAAAATCGTAATTTTTCAGACCCAAAATTATTGTCGTCTTCCGTACTGACCTTCATAAAACGAAGATTATATACCGAATTATTGGCGAATACGCTACGAAAAGTTCAGATTCAAACAACATTAAACGAGCCTGACAATTTGATGTGTTTGAATCTTAACAGTATTTTCCTTACCCCGAGAGTTCCGAACTTCCGTTCTTATAGGTGGCGCTGTTACTTTTACTTTGAATTTTGTCATCCTGGACAATAATTCCGTTAACGATAGTTTTGGGTCTTTTTTGTCAAAAAAAAAAGAACACCAATCGTATCTTTTGTAGCATAACTGTTTAATGATAGCTTAAATAAATAATTTATGGACAGTTTAATTTTTTCAACAAAATCGTAGACAATATGCCTTTAGCAAGGACAGTTCCAATCATTTATTACTAATGTCATCTCTCACGTCCGTGCTGTACTCGAACCATTCGTTCGACATGCATCAGGTAGCATAGTCTACGGTACGATTTTTATTTGTACATGTTGATTACTAGAGGAATGAAGCACACACATAATTGGGATGCAGATTTTGTGCAGCAATTGTAATAATAGCAGGAAATTCATTATAAGTTCGAGCTTTTTTTTATTGTAAGTCTTCCTTTACTCTACACAATATTCAAATTGTAATATCACTGGTGTGTGAGTAAGTGATTGTTGTTTCAATTAGCAATTGTTCAGCTATATCATAGAGAGAACACGTTAATTGTCAATCAGATGATGATGAGGTTGCATTTGTTCTAGATTTTATTTTATATTGCTTGCTCAGTGACACAACAGTCCGCGGGTACACATGTCGTCCCATTCGGACACATTGTTCTGATTTCGAGCCAACCAGTCTTTGCTCTTTCTCATAAATGCTGCGTGCTTAGCGGTGAAGCAACAAATACCAATTGCATAATGTTTTGTTCGATCCGATCAGGGCTCGAACCCACGATCTACCACACTCGAGGCAAGCACGCTAACTATTACACCACCGATACGGTTTTATAATATCACTTATGCAAGCGTCAAGGCCATCAAAAAAGTAAGTCAGACATAATAAACACACATTTATATTTAGAACAAGGAATGCAAATTAATCTTCTTTTTCATCGGATGGGTCCCTTTGAAAGTGTTATCACGCGTCAAAGTAAAAATTTAATAGTTTAGGTGCGAAATCGGTTTTACGTTATTTTTGTATATTTTGATGTTTTAATGCACTTAATATGTCAAGGATTTTTCTTACAAGTATGGTGTATCCTGGCTAAACGTTTATTTGTAATACATTTCCTATTAGATTCTAATAATAGACGTTGCTACCTGTTTTCGTGAGAGCTCGGACAATAATTTAAGTATCATTTTTTTTTTACTATTTGTTGATATTGGAAACTTGTAAAACAATTAGAAAATTCACAATTCTAGAATCAAGTATACATGCACGTACATATATTTGCATAAATCCATCCAACATTGAGGATACGGGTAAGGTATGGTGCTTAACGACATTTTCAACAATATTTCTGCTATATCGTTTCGGTCAGTTTTATTGGTGGAGACAACCACATTACCCGGAGGAAAGCCCAGGTGGCTCAGTGAGTTAAGTAATTGGATTACCTAACAACTCATACAAGCATATCACCAATACGACGTGGGTGCGCGCACGGCTTTGTAAATTACAAAAACGTGTGCACTCGACTCGCAGCCAAAAGTGATAAAGCTTACCAGTTGCTTGCCTATGGTCGGTGGTTCTCTCCGGGTACTCCTACTTCTTCCACCACTAAAACTGGTCGCCGTGATATAGCTGAAAAATTGCTGAAAGTGGCGTTAAGCACAATAAACAGATAAATCAAATCAATCAAACCTCAATTCTCTTTAAGCGTACAACGTACAACGATGGAAACTAATGCATACATACTATAGGAATGGGAGTGGGGCTTTTAAAGGCTTGTTTTGCCTGAATTTATCTGACATGATGTTGTCTCTGGAAACAGGAAGTGGATATACATGCAACCATACAACCCCTTTATTCTAGACCAACCGATGGCCCCCCTATTTATCTGTCTGCAACAAATGGAAATATATACCTGATTTCTTATGATAACCTGATTCAACACTTCTTTTTTTAATATGATAATACATGTAGGTGTTACCTAACTTGAGACGAAGTCCAATAATTTTTTTAACCAATATTAACTCAGATATATGGATATAAACTTTATTTTACTATAGCTTTAGTTTGCACATTTTCTTGTTCATGTGCGATGCTATATTCACGAGAAAAGCAGTCATTAGTTTTATACATCATAAAAAATTATAAACATTGTCGGCCATCGTTATTTATGGTTGTCAAGGACTACTTCACGCTCTATCTCGCGATATTTTGAACGTCCCATATAAACAATTAAAAATAAAGGTTGTAAATCTGATTAAAATTACATAACATTCTAGCTAGCGTAATAAAATGTGTATTGTATATGTGTTGTTATCACAAATACAAAAATATACATGAAAGGTGCAATATTTGACCTTAGTCGATTTTGGCTGTTCTTTTTAGGTCCTTTAATTTTTGTTGCTCCCAAAATTTGTTATATTATTTGGATTTCCAGTCTTTCGACTTTGAGCGTACCTGTTATTCCAGAAACGCGCCGTGCGCACTAAATTTGATATTAACATTTTTATTAGAGAATTAACCAACTATCGTTTTATTTTTAAATTGATTTAATGCTTTGTAACGGATAAAACTAGTACAACGTAACATATTTTTTTTATTATAATATAGTATCAAATATTTCATGTAGAATTCTTTGTAAAATAAAAATGCAATATTTCTCGATATGTTTACAAGCCTTCCTTTATAAATATACATGAAAAGTAGGGCATTTCCGAATGACCGATATTGCATTCCGGTCCTTCTCAGTAAGCCTTAGTCCGTACTAGAGAGGTTCCGAGTAAAACGATATTTGCGCGCTAATGGAATTATGTCGGAATTATATTGAATACATGTTGCAAAGAAATATTGTGAAATGTAATTGTCACAGACTGAAATATTTGGTACTAAAAGGGTTGTTGCATTAATATTAAGGAATATTGTCCCTCATAAGCTTGAACAATATTATATACTGCTCGGGACAATATTCCTCATTATTATTCCTCACATAATAAAGAATCAATTCTATTGGTTAAAAGATAATCACATGACATAAAATAATCTGGATATTTTTGCTTCTAATTGCCGCAAACGGTGAATAACCTCA
>MJUT01008156.1:45702-67667 GCA_002080005.1 Gigantidas platifrons
TAATTTGGAGACATTATTTCAGAGTCATGTATTTCTGGTTTTAGCCAAGTCTCAGAACCTATTATTATATCTGGGTTTGCTGAATCTATTAGCAGTGACATTTCAGTGGCCTTAGATCTTGCGCTCTGGAAGTTTATATTTAACACTCTCAGTGAATTAATGTTTTTCTTTTTGGATTGTATAGTTGGGGCTTTCTTAGGTGATGAAGAAGCGATTGGAATCCCAACATTTTCTGCTGTGATGTGATGGAGTTGTGATATGTTTTGGTCTATAGAGTGTTTGCTGCTGAATGTACTTGTACTGTTACTATCTATATTTGTTTCGTCCAGCATTACGGATTGGTATAGTGCACTCATGTCATTAGGTGTTTCACATTTGTTACAATACCAGTTGGTGGAATTGTCAAGACCATGATATATTTGGGAAGTCATGTTAATACATTTACAATGATACCATTGGTCACATTTATCACATGCTACTCCTTTTTCTGACCAGATGACAGGGATGTTGCATATGTAGCAAGGATATTTCAAGCTGTCTGAGCTCACGATCGAGTCATTTGGGCCTGGGTTGATCTCAACTTGGTTACTCAATAAGATTTTTATTAAAAGATGTACATTTGGATTAAGTGTTAACTATGTTAGATATTTACGTACCATTAGTTGTTTACAAAATACACTGATATATATAATTATTGTTTGTAAACAAACATCTGCTTTGCATAATCATAAATCCTCGGATTTACCTTTTTCTAAGAAGACACGTGTTTTTTAATTAATTTATTTTATAAAAATATATTACCTATATTTTCTGTTTATATATATAATTATTAAGGTAAAAATACCTTACAAAAGAACAAAAAACCATTCAGAAAAATTTATCAAACTAAAAATAATCCTGATTCTGATCCGAACTTAACAGCAGCTCGCTGGTAAAATTTGGCCCATAATTTGATTATATTTTACTTCACATCCAAAATTTCACAAGAAGACGTATGTTGAATATAAAATAATACAAACCTCCTTGTGAAATTATATATTTCAAACTATTACATCGATATTTTGTCACAATATATCCATAAATAAATGTCTGGCAAACTCATTTACCTAACACGATACACAAATCTAGCAACATTTGTTTGACTGTATAGTTGAGTATATAGCCAAGGGAGATAATCGTTTCTGATGCCTGGTTGAAGTGATGAAAATTTCCGCCATTAATCAAGGCACGCGCATCGTCAACGAATTGCACTATGGGTAATCTCACTCCGGAACATGCTTACATACAATCTATGTTAAATCTCCCGAAGTTTCATATCCTTCCTACTATATATATAGATTGGTAGAGCGTAGTTTCGGGGGCGTGAAGTGTATGCTTTTATTCATAAATAAACGACAATTGGGACTAAGTCACTTGTTCATATTAGAACCAACGAATGGGCACAATGGAGAAAAAAGCTGTAAAGGAAAGAGAAAAATGGGCAGGGAAAGTAGAATATATATTAGTCATGTTAGGTAGCAGTGTAGGGTTTGGCAATTTTTGGAGATTCCCATATGTCTGTGCCAGGAATGGTGGAGGTATGTTAACTTTGATTAATTTATAGCTATGATTTATGGGTAATTCTATAATCGCGTCGTGCGCACTAAATTTTATATCTACGTTTTTATACCTATCATTGGGTCGATACCTCTGCTGGTGGACTATTAGTCCCCAAGGGTATCATCCTCCCAGTAGTCAGTGCTTCGGTAGAGACATGATTTATTAGATATATTTATTACTGAAATATACAGTTCCCAAATAATGTAATCATTAATAAAACTAATGTTCCCCTTCATCAGGCATAAGTGACCTTAGCCGATTTTGGCTATCCTGTTGATGTCCTTTGATTATATTGCTCCCAAAACCTTAAATTCTTTCGATTTTGAGTGTACCCATGATGAAGATTATTCCAGAAACGTGTCGTGTGCACTACCATTGACGTTTACCGACTATCGATTTATTTTTAAATTAATTTGAAGCACATGTTGACAGATAAAACTAGTACACCGTAACATTAACATTATTTTGTAAATACTATGCTGGAATATCATGTTTATATAACATGGAATGTTAATTATATAAGCGACAAAAAAAAAGTGCATCAATAGCATTCTTTAATAGATTAGTAGATCGTAGTTTCTCTGGCGTGAAGTGTAATTTTTTATTTTTATTTTTTTATTTTTTTTTTATAAATAACAACAATTGAAAATGTACGTTATAACATGTACTTGTTAATATTTGAACGAATAAGTGCGCATCATCATAGATCATGGAGGGACAAGATGTAAACGGAAGGGAAAAATGGCGAGGAAAATTCGATTATCTGTTAGTTATGTTAGGTAGCAGTGTAGGGTTTGGCAATTTTTGGAGATTCCCGTATGTCTGTGCCAGGAATGGCGGAGGTATGTGGAATTACTTTAATTCATATTTATATTTTACGAGTAAATCTTACCCGAAAATTAACAGCTCTTGGGATTTGTTTTTGTTGTATCCTCATACCTTCCTCCATCACAAGCAATTCTTGCGACACGATAAAGCTAAAAATAGGGCGGGTAATACAAGCAACTCGTAGCTAATAGTTAAAGAAGTTAGTTGTGAACCACAGTAATTCTGCAGTTGCACTTGACAATTTGTGCATATTCATATATGCATATACAAATTGCGTGCATTGATATAATCGATAATGATATTTTGTTTTTAATGTTATATATTTAATGAATATAAATAAACTACTATTGTCTTTCACTTCATGCAGATCTCCACAGCTCACTACCTTTAAGCACTTCTCCAGTTTTTTTGTTATTATCGTTTATTTTAAAAATAGAAAAGTGGTATAAAAATGGAGGTCAATACATACACTATACGTGTAGGTGATAAATACACACAATATAATCCGCCATTCATTGCCGCCTCAACATTAAGCCATTTTTCTTTTATTGATTTGCTCTTTCTCTTTGGGGATATGTACAAGGTGGTGTCTGTCTCGTATTTTGATATAATATTTGAGGTATTCACGGTCTCTACTTCTCTAGTTATAAATACTTAGATAGAAGATGAGACAGCTTGGTGTGTATGAACTATACTCTTGAGTTCATTGACACCTAGCGGCAAATATGTCATACATACTTAGAACGAGAAAAAGTGTACTAACATTATGTTATATTCTAACATGACATCTTTCTTTCGTTTTGTAAATAAACGAGCGATTTAACGATGGGGTATAATCTCATTAGCACATTCGCAGTGTGCATGTGACTGACTTTTCCGTCGTAAATGTACATGTTGATGAATTATCGTCTGCTCAAATTTGGCAGCATAAATTGTGTGCGACATTTTCCGCAAACGTGAATATAAATTACCGTCTTCTATTCAAAGTATACTACCCTATTTGTACTCTTAAACATATCAGAATCGAAATAATTCATGGAAGCCAGAATACGCTTTGACTTTTAACATGGGTTGACGGATATTAGTAAATTGTATCCCTCGCTTCCAGCTCAGGATAAAATACTAATATCCGCAAATCAATGTTAAAACTCAAAACATTTTCTGCCTTCCATGATTTATTTATTAAATATTCCTTTTCTTTTGATGTAGAAAGAGCGTAACACTGTCAAAACAAGACACATAGTATACTGTGGTTTTCCGTCAGTTATTCCACTCTGCCCCCATTGAGAGGGTGGGCCGTCGTGGTCGTGAGCGTATGGTAGTTGGATTTACAACTACCTGTGCAATAAATGCCTTTCACCAACAGAGTTGTGAGTCCGAATCCCGTTTAGGCGAGGTGTACTTCATTCCACATTATATGATAAAGTTTGTCAGTGATTTCCGACAGTTGACCCACGGCCTTAGGTCGGGTCTGAATAAAGTGAGACAAAGGGGGGAATGGGGGGATATTCCCCCCTGCGGGGGTTTGGGGGCAAAGAGTAAAGGGGGTTCGGGGGCGAAGCTCCCAGAAGCTGATGCCTTATTGTAATTTTTAGACTAAATTATAAATTGAAAATGCTTTTTAAAAGTCAGAAATATAACTGTTTACTGCATATTGTACCTCCTCAGATCCGTTTGAGCGTTACTCTAGATATTGCCAGTTAGTTGGATTTTCTAGACATATTTTTTCTGGGAATCTGGTAAATGTGTTATTTCATTCATAACATGGAATATGCAAATCCACACTGATGTTTTGAAAGTTACCTTCATCTAATTTTCGTTTTAAAGACCCTGTCTTCAACCAATTGTGAAGTGACATGATGACTTTCCAACGTCTTCTGCACAATTGTAACTACTCGGGCGAGAATGGCCCAGTAGTTACGATTGGTCTTCTGCAATGTTTTTTCGCGGGAGCAACTTCGGATATTCTCATCGTTTTTCATCTGAATTTATGACATACAGCTGCCGAATAACACTGTTACTGTCTAAACACTGTTAATCGAATATTACGTCCAATGAATTTATAATCCGTGATATTAGCAATGGATTTATGGGCGAAATTAGACAAATTTTGGGAATTTTTTTTATTTGTTTTCAAAGGTTATACTTGCAGTTTCAAAAGTGAGGCATTTGCCTCATTTGCCACCATTGCGCTACGGCCATGAGGTCGGTGGTTTTCTTCGCATACTCCAGTTTCTTTCACCAATAAAACTTACCGCCATGATATAACTGAAATATTGTTGAAAGTGGCGTTAAATACCATAACCTTAACCCATTTTGTTATGTGCAAAGAGCGGAGCACTCTCAAAACACGACACCTACTACGTCAGTCCTTCTACTATGCC
Organism: Gigantidas platifrons; assembly: GCA_002080005.1. Lineage (NCBI taxonomy): Eukaryota > Metazoa > Mollusca > Bivalvia > Mytilida > Modiolidae > Gigantidas > Gigantidas platifrons. The sequence goes on from MJUT01008156.1 coordinate 50,514, forward strand.
CCCATTGAGAGGACTTCTCCTATGCACCGACGCCCTCATGTGATTTGCAGATCTGAAGGTTGAGTCCTGCGAGCCAAGGTCCGTCGCGGTCGTGATTGTCTGGTAGTTGCATTTACAGCTACCAGTGGAAATCAGTGCCACTCGTTCTCGTTCTGAATATAGCTGAAAAATTGCTCGCTGGACGTTAAACATCAATCAATCAATCAATCAATCAATCAATCAATCAACAAAACGTCTTGAGATCAATTAATTATCGTTGTCTTAGTGAGTGAGTTACACGTGCACAAGAGCATCAATTTACTTAACATTAGATCACACAACATTATAAGGGAGATCTAATAAAAACAAATAAAGGGTCCCGTTCAGTTCATCCCGGTTTTTAGTGGGTTTACCCATTACTCGATCTTTAGTTTTATGTATATGTTTTGTAGATCGTTGTTTGTCCGTTTGTCCTTTTTCTGTTGGCCATTGTGTTGTCTGTTCGGATTGGATTCTGATTACCCCTTTGGTATCCTCAAACTACTGTTTATTCTTCAAATCAAAGGCTTTACCCATATAATCCGTGAGAATGTTTGTTTATATGCGTATTACTATACAGGTAAGCTGTCATTCTGTGAATTGAAATGAAAGTGACCCCTGATAGGGTCGTTGTTAAATCTCAACAAAGCGACGAAGAAAACAAGGGTGAGCAAATGTATGAGATCTAGTTTGGATTAGATTAATATCATATAGATTCATCATATACACTAACTGTCAATATATTGGAAAGATAAATAATTTAAAAGTGTTTGAAACGAGTAAACCAAAGTGTATAAACAGGATAGACAAAGAGATGCCTGAGAGACACTGACATTAGTTTTAAAAAATTATATTATTTTGGAAATGTAAATTTAAAAAAAATATATAGTCATTGGACAAAAGTATTAGTGGTAAATGTAAAAAAAAATCCCTAATAATCAACACCAAAACCATATTTTTTCAAAAAATTATTGTGAAATAATTTCTGGATAGATTTGAACAAATTGTACACCAAAACATTCGGAATTGTCTATATTTTGTTTGTTTATTTGCTCATTATGTTTATAGGAGTGGTTTTTATTTGTACATGATTTAAACAGGATTGTTAATTTTTAAGATTTATTTTTGGTTGAAATATATAGGAAAATCAAAGTCAATTTTTATTTGTTGTGTTTCAATTATGTACAAATAAAAATCACTTATAACAACATAATGGGCAAATAAACAAACAAAATATAGACAATTGCGAATGTTTTGGTGTAACATTTGTAAAAATCTATCCAGCAATTACTTCACAATAATATTTTGAAAAAAACATGGTTTTGGTTGATTATTAGGGATTTTTTTTTTACATTTACCAATACGTTTGTCCAATGTCTGTATATATAGGAAAACCCCTGTCAGTGCCGAAACTCACAAATACATGATTGCTCATGTGCTATCTTGATACAGACACTTCAATAACGAGTGGCGGGTTCAAGCTAATTGGGTCTAAATATCCCCTCATAGTGGAATAAAAAAATAAACTATATAATTTAGGATTAGTTTTCATTTCACACGCTATTATTTACATGTATTGATTTTATTATTGTGTGTAATATCCGTATCATATGTGTAACACATTTATATAAAGATCTAATCTATGTAAAAACTCATTGTAAACTCATTAACATCAGATCTTTATTAGATTATGTTGATAGTTATACACTAATATCAAATAACATCTGTATAGGGTCACGTCAGTGCACATCGACCTGCTATGGGTGATTGATATCGGGGCCGATTACCCCGCATACGGTAGTAATGTGACAGAATAATTATTGTAAAGCCAGTAAAGGAAATATGCCTGTCTGTTAATTGTTTTTGCTTTTTTTCGTGTGAAAATTGTATAAAAGAGATGAGTTAGAGTTAATCAAGCTGGAAACAGAGTAATAATAACTATTTGAATAAAATTATGAGATCACTTCTGTTAAAAACACGATAATTGATTTATTGATTTCACATTGGAGTCTGAACATGATATAAAAACTTGGGTTATTTCAGGACTTCATTTTTTTTAATGTAGACAGATGAGGTATAGTTGTTTCTTAAGAATATGAAAGCTTTGGTAGTATAAATGAAAAAAGTAATTCCAGACCCTGCCTACTCTACAATGTAGCTAGGCCAAAGGGGAAAAAAAACTTGGATAAACGAAAATCGTAATCTTGCCATTCTTGCAAGCAGACAGACTGCTGTCACAACGATTTTCATGATTATTTCCTCTTAATCACTGTAAACACTATAATCACAATTATAAATATACCTGAAACTTGGCGAAAGAATTTCGTAATTTTTGTAACATCGCGATCGTGATCAGAAACTTTTCTTCTTTTTGACATTTCGACTGGTAACTTGAACTGTAAAAATTACAAGGTGTAATACCACTAAAGAATTCTCCATAGCCTTCTATGTTAAATAAAAAAAAAATGAGCTTTCATACAGGATTCATCTTAAGTTTAATCTAAGTGACACTCATATCTCATGGAAGGGGTACCTAATTGGAAGCTTAACTCCGAAAATCAACATACATTTAATTGCATATAAGAAAAAAACAGACAGTCTGAAGATGTCTACCGTCAAAAATCCTACTTTCACTTTCGATTTAACACAAATTCAGGTGGTTTCTTTACAATGCAATTAATTTTTTATTTGAAACCACAAGGACATCATATATGGGCTTAAAATTATCCTAAAATATGTAGGTTTCTGCTGACATTCAGTATTTTGCAGTATCTAATAGGGTTTATTTTTTATCCAACAATGTAGGAATCCATTTTGTGTTTACGTACTACTTTCCCATACGTTCTTTCCGACTGGTACCCATGTTTAGTGGTATTACACCACAACCAGATGTTATTTTAAAAATCGGGAACCAGTATGGTTGTTCGTATTTCTCGGACAGAGACGTAAATATTCGTATTTCTCGGACATGAAGTCAATGCGATCTTTACCGATCTTAGGAGAAAACAAATTTACATGTTTTTCATAGTTCAGATACGATTCTGAACACACGATTTTTTACAACTAGCAAAATTCTGCTAGTTCTAACTTTATTCACTAGCAAAATTAAGGCAAATTGAAATTTCAACTAGCAATTTGCCTGCTTGCTAGCGTTAATTTCGAGCCCTGATTTATGACATGCAGTATAACTTAACTGAAAAAAATATGCACAATTACATACTATAATACTTTACTAAAAAAAAATATGCACCCCTACATACTAGATATAACTTTGCTAAAAAAAATGTATGCTCCCTACATGCTATAAGTATAATATGCGGGGGTGCATATTCTTTTAATTTATTACCAATAGGCATGTAACATACCATGTAACACCTGTTCAACAGTAACTCTTATTGACATACTAATTAATAGTGTAATTCATCGTGGCTTCGATTTTATTATTTTTTTTTTTTAATTTTATTTTGATTTACATTGTATCTTTTTTTAATTTGTCAGGTCAAACCAATAACTAATAAGTTAGTATTTGTTGCTTCTCAGCTATGCTGTGCATGCATCATTAAGGACCAACAGCAAAGGCTGGTTGACTCGGAATCTGGATAATGTGGTTCGAGTGGAGCGACATGTCTACCCGCGAAATGTTGTTTCAGTTTCACTATACAAATCCAACTTAGCGTGTTGGTCTAATACAATACGTAAACCATCATCGTCGCATTGATATATAACGTGTTCTTGTCATGAAATTGGTGTTAAGTAAAAATCGCTCCCTTGGTGTTAAGTAAAAATCACTCCCTTGGTGTAAAGTAAAAATCACTCCCTTGGTGTTAAGTAAAAATCACTCCCTTGGTGTTAAGTAAAAATCGCTCCCTTGGTGCTAAGTAAATATCACTTCCTTGGTGTTAAGTAAAAATCACTCCCTTGGGGTTAAGTAAAAATCACTCCCTTGGTGTTAAGTACAAATCGCCCCCTTGGTGTTAAGTAAAAATCACTCCCTTGGTGTTAAGTTAAAATCGCTCCCTTGGTGCTAAATAAATATCGCTCCCTTGGTGTTAAGTAAAAATCACTCCCTTGGCGTTAAGTAAAAATCGCTCCCTTGGTGTTAAGTAAAAATCACTCCCTTGGTGTTAAGTTAAAATCGCTCCCTTGGTGTTAAGTAAAAATCGCTCCCTTGGTGTTAAGTAAAAATCACTCCCTTGGTGTTAAGTAAAAATCACTCCCTTGGTGTTAAGTAAAAATCGCTCCCTTGGTGTTAAATACAAATCGCTCCCTTGGTGTTAAGTAAAAATCGCTCCCTTGGTGTTAAGTAAAAATCACTCCCTTGGTGTTAGGTAAAAATCACTTCCTTGGTGTTAAGTAAAATCACTCCCTTGGTGTTAAGTAAAATCGCTCCCTTGGTGTTAAGTAAAAATCACTCCCTTGGTGTTAAATAAAAATCACTCCCTTGGCGTTAAGTAAAAATCACTCCCTTGGTGTTAAGTAAAATCACTCCCTTGGTGTTAAGTACAAATCACTCCCTTGGTGTTAAGTAAAAATCACTCCCTTGGTGTTAAGTAAAAATCACTCCCTTTATGTTAAGTAAAATCGCTCCCTTGGTGTTAAGTAAAAATCGCTCCCTTGGTGTTAAGTAAAAATCACTCCCTTGGCGTTAAGTAAAAATCGCTCCCTTGGTGTTAAGTTAAAATCACTCCCTTGGTGTTAAGTAAAAATCACTCCCTTGGTGTTAAGTAAAAATCACTCCCTTGGTGTTAAGTAAAAATCACTCCCTTGGTGTTAAGTAAAAATCGCTCCCTTGGTGTTAAGTAAAAATCACTCCCTTGGTGTTAAATAAAAATCACTCCCTCATTCTAAATTCCTTTTGGGGGGCCATCGTGGTCGTGATCGCATGATAGTTTTTTTTTTTTTTTGCTTTTGTAATAGTTTATTTTAAAAATAGAAAAGTGTTAGCCCAGATATGAATTGCAATACATACACAATAAAAGATAAATACACAAAATAATAATAAAGATATTTTGTTTTCAGATAATATAACATGTATCCAAAGACAATTAGCCATTCATTGCCGCCTTTGTTTCCTTTTCATTAATTTGCTATTGCTGTGTGGAGGGTGTGTAAAAGGTTGAGTTTTCCTCTATTTTGATATACATTGTAATATTTGAAGTATTGAAGACCTCTGTGTAAGTGTGGGATTTCTCCCTTACATCTGCACCTTTATATATAACATCTTAAAATTAACAAGATATGATTTATTGTACAGTAAAACTTGTTTTAACCGAACCCCTTTGGGACTGACTAATTTGTTACATAGATATTTAGTAGATGGGACTGTAAAGTCTGTCTAGTTTAGGCAGGTTTTTGGTTTACTCAGGGTTCAGTAGATGGGACTGTAAAGTATGTCTAGTTTAGGCAGGTTTTTGGTTTGCTCAGGGTTCAGTAGAAGGGACTGTAAAGTCTGTCTGGTTTAGGCAGGTTTCCGGTTTATTCAGGGTTTAGTAGATGGGACTGTAAAGTCTGTCTGGTTTAGGCAAGTTTTCGGTTTATTCAGGGTTCAGTAGATGGTACTGTAAAGTCTGTCTGGTTTAGGCAGGCTTTCGGTTTACTCAGGGTTCAGTAGATGGGACTGTAAAGTCTGTCTAGCTTAGGCAGGCTTTCGGTTTACTCAGGGTTCAGTAGATAGGACTGTAAAGTCTGTCTGGTTTAGGCAGGCTTTCGGTTTACTCAGGGTTCAGTAGATAGGACTGTAAAGTCTGTCTAGTTTAGGGAGGCTTTCGGTTTACTCAGGTTTCAGTAGATAGGACTGTAAAGTCTGTCTGGTTTAGGCAGGCTTTCGGTTTACTCAGGGTTCAGTAGATGGGACTGTAAAGTCTGTCTGGTTTAGGTAGGTTTTCGGTGTATTCAGGGTTCGGTTAAGACAGGATTTACTGTATTTTGATTCTCAATGTACCTCTCGGATAGTACAAGAGTTATCTCCCTTGCATCTAATGTCAGAGCAATATCACAACGGTAGTTGGATTGACAACTACATATGCAATCAGTGCCTATTACCACTAAAATTGTGAGTTCAAATTCCACACATGGCGCTGTTTAGTCGATGCAACATAATGTGATAAAGTTTGTCAGTGACTTGCGGCAGGTCGGAGGTTTTCTCCAGGTACGGCGGTTTCATCCAACAATAAAACTGACTCCAAGATATAACTGAAGTATTATTGAAAGTGGTGTTAGAGGGGACGGTTGGGATGCTATTATCCGGTTTAATCCCGATACATTTTTGTGCTTCTCTTAAGCCAGGGCCTGGATTTCCAACGTTATTTGTCGTGGTCTTTTTGTGTTCAGTGAGTTAAGCTGAGATGAGAAGTGATTGTTTCTTTGAATTATTTGTTTTGTTGATATTGGTGGAATTGATGACCATCACTTGTTTAAATTTTCTTTATGCGAGATGTGATTGTTCGTTTTGTTGATATTCGTGGAATGGATGACCACCATTATTGAAATGTTCTTTTCATAAGTGATTAACTCTTCCATGAGTGGTTATCTCATTTGTAATGACTGACGGTAACAAATGAGATATCTACACGGCTCTTTTCTGGAATAAGCTCTATCAAGTACGCTCATAATGACAGACTGGAACACCAAACACTTTAAAATCAGGTAGCAAGTAAACCAACAGGTCTACGCATAATAGCCTAAATCGGCCAAGATCACATATGTCTGAGAGAGATTGAACTTAGTTTAAAAAAAAATATTAATATTTAGAAACTATAAATGTAATACGTATACCAAATAGTTTCAAAAGTTATTGTGTAGCGGCAGTTAAACATCTATCGACCTGTGGATATTGATTTCAAAGAGAGTGAATTAAAAGGGCGGCCATTTTAATATGAAACAAGAACTGCTTATCCTAAGTGGGACCCATGACGTTCATCATTTTTTAAGTATATTTTAAACTTAGTTCTCTGTCTTGTGCTGACAACTGTTGCCTATGTCTCCCAATGGTCCATATCAGATTGTCCCTTCGATGTTCTCTAATGTTTGTATATGTCTGTATCTGTATGAGTACGTTGTAGTATCCCTGCTGGGCTTTAATACAACGGGTGAGAGAGAGCGCTGATTTAGTCGCGCTGACAGCTAAAAATTGCTGTCTTGAAGTCTTCTGTTGTTTTAGACTGCACAATGTTGTCTTCTAGGTTGTTCCAATCTATAGCCGTTTTAACGAAGAAAGAGTTCTTATACTGTTCTGACTTGGCTTCTGGTACTTTTACACTTTTGCTATTATTGTATAGTAAAGGACACTGCTGAATACACTTCTGTAGCAATGTGTATGACCTGTAATTGAGAGATGAGACTTAAATAAAATATTGAATGTGTTTTTTACGCCACGCATATCAGGTAAACTAAAAGATAATATGTTTTCTTTTAAATATCTTGGTCAGTAAATGGCTAGGTAAATAATGTGTTTTTATTAACTGAGGTCACATCGTACAGTACGATTCATTGCATTCTGGGAAAGCCAGTCTGGTTTTATGTACATATTTGGTAATAAAACATGAAGTAAGTGAAACAAAGAGTAATATAAAAACATTTAAATCTATTTGCAGCTATGGAATGTTGACATGTAAAATCTCATTCATATATTTTGTAATGAAGATTCATTTTTATGAACCACATCTATGGTTATAAATCAGGACCTAAATAAACTTAGTACTTGGTCTTGACAATGGCTCATGTCATTTAATCCAGACAAAACTGAAATTATGATATGTTCAAATATGGAAATACCTAATAATTTAAATTTCTCATTCAATAGTAAATTAATATCTAATACCTCCAATCATAAGCATTTAGGTGTAACATTAATCTCATGACGCGAAGTGGAGCGAGCACGTAGAAAATATTGCTAAAACTATAAGAAAACATTTAGGAGTATTAAGAAAATTAAAATTTAAAATGACTAGACAAAACTTAGAAAAAATGTATTTGGTTTATATTCGTCCCATCTTTGAATACGCGTGTGAAGTTTGGGACAATTGTGGCACGTGCCATTCAAACAAATTAGAAAAATTACAGTTAGAAGCTGCCAGAATTGTAACTGGATTGCCCATATTTACAAAGACTGATTCTTTATATTTCGAAACTGGCTGGGAACCATTATATAGTAGGCGTCACAGAAGAAAACTTCAATTGTTTTATAAGATATACAGCGGTCTTGCACCGCAATATCTGCATGATTTGATTCCCCCCACTATTCAAAGTACAACAATCTACCCATTACGTAATGGCAGCGATCTAATAGCCCCCTTTTATAGACTTTCTTCGACGAATTCGTCATTCATTCCTTCTTCTGTTAGAGAATGGAATAAACTTGAGAACTCTCTCCGTAATCTTGACACCCCATTAAAATTCAAACGTGCGTTACTAAACAATGCAAATGAAATAAATAATGTTCCTAAACATTTCATGTATGGTCCACGGAAGTTAAATGTGATATTAACGCAACTTCGATGTTCAGCTTCCTTCTTGAACAACGATTTATTTAAATCAAATATAGTATCTAGTCCAAATTGTGCTTGTGGTGTTCCTCGAGAAGATGCGTTTCATTTCTCCTTTGAATGTAGTAAATGCACCGATATTAGGAGGGATCTGTTAACTTGTGTAAATCGATTTAGAATGAAAATCGATCTTGCTCTACTTACTACAGGTAACAAAAATCTAACTTATGAAGATAACTGTTTAATTTTTAAAGATGTTTACAAGTTTATTAGAAGATCTAAAAGATTCCTCATTGTATAAAGTTATTAATATACCCAGCATGATCATCGTGTCCACACCAAACTTCTTTTTCCCTTTTTTTTCCACTGTTTTTCTGTTCTCTTTTACATGTGTAATTGTTACTGGTATACTTTCATTAATGTGCATGCTCTTTCTCATATGTATATGTGTTATATTTATTATGTAATTCCAAGGAGAAGACTTCATAAGTTGGTAAAACTTGTGTCTTATCCTTTTTGTCTCTATGAGCAAATACAATTGTTATAAACTAAAATCTATGGTGTAGTAGTTAGCGTGCTTGCCTTGAGTACACGGTAGATCGTATGTTCGAGCCCCTGGTATATATATTGTAATGAGGATTCGTTTCTTCTGAACCGCATCAGTGGTGTAATGGTTAGCGTGCTTGCCTCGAATTCGGTAGATCGTGGTCTCAATCCCTGGTCGGGTCAAACCTAAGACTATAAAACTCGTATTTGTTGCTTTTCCACTAAGCACCCAGTAATAAGGAGAAAGAGCAAAGACTAATTGGCTCAGAATCAGGATAATGTGTCCGAGTGGGGTTACATGTCTATCCTCGGACTGTTGTTTCAATGAGTTAGCACTATAAAAGCGTGTTGGTCTAGTGCAAAGCGGACATCACTATCTTATCATTGAATGTAACTTGTTCTCGCCATTATATAGCTACACAATTGATCAATTGGCACAAAACAATAATTCACTCGCTCAAATATCCGAAACGCTTCATATGTACATTTTGTATATAGCGCCATTAATTTATTGCACTGATGAAGTGACGGGTTTTTGCAATTGGTTAACACCAACTCAGTTATGCCATGGCGAGAACAAGCTAGTTGTCAATGAAATGATTATGAGGCCCGCTTTGTACTAGAACAACACGTTTAATTGGATTTCTATAATGCTAGTTCACTGAAACAACAGTCCGCGGATAGATATGTTGCCCCACTCGGACACAGTATCTTGTTTCCGAGCCAACCAGTCTCGCTGTTCTTCTTACTGTTCCATTCTTACCGTCTTATAGTCTTTGGTGTGAAAGGATTGCTAATATTGTCTTTGCTTATTTCATCATCTCATTTTGAATTTTTGTCTCTGTTTCTTGATTTTTGTTTTCGTTTTCGCTCCCACTTTGTTTTCCCGTTGTGTAAATGGTCATTTTGATGATAACGTTTTTTTGTGAGAATTACATATGTAGATACGACTGGAAATGTGACGTGACGGCGCGTATGCAGTAAATATTATATTGGATGAACATAAATCTGGTGAAAATGCTTTTTTGTTTTTGTTTTTTTTTTATAATTTTAAAATATCTTCCACATCAACATTTTAACATTTTTGCTGTTTATCGAAACACGAGTGAAGATTTCCATCAGATGATTAGAATTGCGTTCTATTGTCATAAAGCGAATCTATACAGGTTTTTGGATCCCATTAACTGGAATAACGCCGCCGCATTTTTGTGTCTGTCCCAAGCCAGGACCTGGATTTCTAAGCCATATAATTATCCTGGTCCCATCTTGTTGTGTTCAGTCAGTTAAAGTGAGAAACTACTGGTCGTTTTGTTGGTATTGTTGACAATCACTGTTTAAACTCTCTTCATAAAATAGCTTATCTTTTTTCAGAAAAAAAATTAATTATATATGACATACATGTGCATGCAGATCTATTTATATTATAAATCTAATTAGTTACTAATTGTAGTTATCACGTAGTTAGTTCCGCGATGTGATGTACTTCTGCATAAAACGATGGTCGATTCGTCTTAACCTCCAGTTTGTAGGAGGGCTGTTGTCTTGTTTGCGTTGCGTGTGTTTGCTTGCGTTTGATGTTGTGCAATGCATATTGTGTTTTGTTTTTGTTTTGTTTTTCTTCGTCTTATGTACCCTGTATGGCCAGTTTCTCTGGATTGGCCAGTTTTGATTGACCCTTCGGTGTTCTCTAACGTTTGTTTCACACACAGGGGAATCACAGATGATCGAACTTCATTCAATTTGTCACATAATTGTGTTGGAATTTCACCCTGTATTTTTTTTCTCGGGATTCGTGACCAAAATACGAAACCACTAAACTCGTACGAGTATGCACTGATATTAGCATATACGACAGACTGAACACATGTCGTGTATAGGGCCTCATCAATATTAGATAACTCTTATAATTGCCTATATTGAACTAGTAACAAGAAGAAGGTCAACTGAGGTAAAAAAAATGCTTTGATGAATATTTCAGTAGAAGTTTATTCATTCGAGACAAAAAATAAATTATGAACAGACGATTTAAATGATATACCTGGATGGGAAAGTACTACATAGATTTGAAATACAAATAAGGAAGACACATATTAAATTGAAAGGTTTTATTAACGGAATAAATAATCAGCCATAAAAAATCAAAGTGAAATATGTATACTTAATGCTCCCTGGGGGTTTCGTAGATTGCCAGTTTTCTCTATACAAATGGCTATGAGGTTCCCAAAGGGTTACACACAATAAGGTAATTTGGGGTTGACGAACACAGTATAATCGCCTAAAATGATGGATTGATTTTTATGATGGAGCAGGGTATCTTTTATCATTATGTTGGGTTTCAATCTACATTTACATTCCGTTCAATTAATTTGATGACGTTTGAAATTCACTTAGGTATGCATAACTGTGACATTATTGAGAGAACAATTCCTAAAATATAATCAAGGAATATGTTTAATTTTTGAACAGGTTAGACGATATAACGTGGTTTGGGGCAGCTTACGATTAGTAAACAGAGAAGCACTTTATGAATATCATAATCTAACCTATTCGACAAAATTGAATGATTCCACAATTTTAATAACGATTATTTCATTGAACCATATACATTTTCTAAATTTGTCGATGAGGAATCAATATGTTGGTGATGTCACAATACCAGCACAGGTTATCAAGGATAACCAATGTTGCTCCAGACGGATCAGCCAATCAGATTGAAGTATTCACATCAAATCAATTCGATATATTCCTGATAAACCATCAATTAATTATGACACTTGAGAGGATGCCACGAAATATCAGAAAAAGCTGACATTCCATTCAATACACAGCCAACATCAGATAATCATGAAAACTTTGTATCAATAGAACGTAGCTCTGATTCTAATATTAAATTGCCCAAATCCAATGAATAAAATCTGGTAAACTTATTAACGTAAATAATATATGGTTTCCCCTGATGATTGAGAAATAAGTATATTTATGTTTGAGAATAAACATTTCAAACAGGTAGATTTATGTTTGTGGTTGTTTACAAATCGTATGCATTCATGAGTTTATTACTAAATCATGAACGACTATATTTAGAAAAGGGTAATAACATAATTACCGAACTCGACAATCTTCCAAAGGGAAAGTCAAAACTCATCAGTATATAAACAGACAAAATCAGTTAACAACCAGAAAACTGTGAAAACCGTAATGACTCTGATTTGGTAATTGAAAATACACTTGTTTTGTACTTTATCCTGCAATTGTGTGATTCTGAGTACTAATAAAGGGGGATCAAATAAGCTTCAGTGTTATTTAGTCATGGACCAAATAAAGCATTTCTGGTACCTGATTCATGTAGAGCGATAGAAATAATATGGTAACGGTATAAGCACTGACGTCACAGACGAATCCAATGAAAACAATTAGACCGACGCTTGTTTCTACTAATTTCAGACAATTTGGCAGCTGTTTTGGACTTTTTGATTTTGCAGAATAAACAAAATACACGTACATTATCGTTAAATATCAAATTGATTTGCACTCGCTGCGAAACAGGCTAGACAAACTCGTAAAAGGCTCGCTTGTCTACCTGTTACTACTCGTACACATCAATTTTATATTTCCCGACAATGCACGTACATTTTTGTATATTGTATATGTATTTCACTGAAATATAAAAAAAAATCATAAATTTCAATAAATTTCCTTTTTTTTTTGTATTTCAGGAGCGTTTTTGATTCCATTCGCTATCTTTCTAGTTTTGGGTGGATTCCCATTATACTTTTTAGAACTTTCAATGGGACAGTTTTCTGGAAAGAGTTACATTCACTTCTATGACGTATGTCCTATATTTAAAGGTAGGTAAAGTAAACATATTTGTATATATATATAAGTTAGTAAGTGTGATCAATTGCAAATTAGTGTTATGGCAGAAAAAAATATTTTAGGTGAACTTGCGCGAATTCCAATGTGAATGGCATGAAGAAGAATACAATACTTTACCATCAGAAAAGTTCAAAGATATAATAGAAACATCGTAGAAACACAAAACCGATACCTCTATAATATATTATAAGCCTATGCGTGACTGTCTACTTTCCTGGTTTGATGCTGGCACGTCAAAATACTGAGTAGCTATAGATACTAACCAACACGAACTCCATAGAAAACGAGAGAGGGTAAATGCAGGTGCTCTTGCTTAACTGGTGGCGCCCGTTATGTTGATTTTGTTAAACGACTAACAAAAATTACAAAATGACAATGATCTACACAACATCACACAAAATACATAATATTAGGCAACACAGACCCCAAATAAAACTGAGGGTGAACTCTACTTCACCAGAGGTACCCGTCGTGTTATCCTCTGATAACTTGAGTGATGTCGAAAGAAAATAAGAATTAATTTTCCTGGTTTGGTTGAGACAAAGGAATTCGGAATGAATATATCAATCGAATATCTTCCGAAATGTTTGGAGATCGATAGCAAAGGGTAATCAGAAGTAGTAAATTGATGATGGGCAGTCAATACAATAACAAAAAGTAAACGGACACATAGAGAAAAAAAAACCTATGATACACAAGATACTACGCTGGAAGGAAAACTACTTCAGCATTACAAACCACAATAAAAACCGGGGCTCAATGTTGGTGCTCCGGTGGAAGGAGGGCTGTAAGCTATTTGAGATAAATCTTATTGAAACACATTTCTGTTTTAGGTATTAGTTGGTGTCAACTCATACTGGCTGGGCTAGCAAATATATACTACATAGTAATTATCGAATGGCTACTATATTACATTGGTTCCTCCTTTTTAAGCCCTTTACCGTGGTCAAACTGTAATAACGAATGGAATAGTCCAAACTGTATCACAAATAGAGGCGTTTTAAAAGGGAACAGTCTTTCCCTGAATGCATCTATTGCTTCAAACAACGATAGCTTGACTTATATGTTCAATACTACAACAACTCTTATTGGCTCTGGGAATAGAACGGCTTATATGTTCAATACTACAACAACTCTTCTTGGCTCTGGGAATAGAACGGCATATGTTACTGCACAAGAAGAATTCTGGCAGTAAGTTATTTATAGATCAATTGAATGTTTCAAATTTAAAAACAGACCCATCACAAAAAATGAGAACAGCAATATATCTTATGCAAAAAAAAAAATAACGCGAATTATCCGAACTTCGCTGTAATGAGGTCGATGGGACAAATAATTTTACTTTGAGATATTCGAATATTTGTGTTTACCAGTATAAGTTATTTATTGAAATGACAAACCCGGAGTTCGAGATAGCAAGGTTAGACTGTGACTTTTAAGTGACAAAGGTCACCAGGTAATGGAATACCAGAAACGGAAGTACTTAATTTCTTCGTCAGAATTTCACCTCTTCCCTGTGACATCCGGTATTTTGAATAATCAGTCTTTTTATATAATAAAATGATTTATAAACAAAAAAATACCATACTGCCGGAACAGTTTTAAAATAAATCGAAAAGTCGCAAGAGATTAATTCCAGTTCGCTTGAGATTTGTGGATAGAAAAACACATTTTCTGTATTCTGAAACACAAAGAACTTTAAGTATGGCACTGATACACATGTCATTTTGATTATTCCTGTTCCTTCTGGTATGCTAGTATATGTCAAACTTTGAACAAACTAATTACAAGTGTCACAATACAAAACAGTTCATTTTATTAAAAGTATGGATCCAAGAACAAGTATAAAACAAACGGAACTATCTAATGTAGGATTTTTAAATGTTGAAAAAAGGGTGAAACGGCTTCATCTTAATCATAATCCCAAGATCTTCAATAATACATGTCCCTCTTAATTGAAGAATAATTTGATAAAAATTAACGAACATCTTCATACAAGATCAAATAGTTTTAACTATGGAACGGCTAAAATCAGTAATTGTTATTACAACTAAGGTACCCCTCCCTCGGGCATAGGTGACCTTAGCCGATTTTTGGGTGTTCTTTTTATGCCCTAGCTGTAGTTTTCTTCCTCCCAAAGATTTTGGGGGTAGATAGGGATCCTCATGTCCGTTCATCCATCCGTCACAATTTTGGTTTCCGGATAATAATTAAAGTTCCGCTCAACCAAATATTTTCAAACTTTCACACATTGCTGTGTACCATAAAATACATGTCAAGTTTGATTACGGTGTATTTCACATTTACTGTTCATGAGTTATTGCCCTTTTTCTCTTAGAAAATAGGGACTCTTTAGGTTTTTGGATGATATGTATTATTAAGGTCGAATCAATAACATCTTATTACAATGTAACTCAGGAACTTGATTCGATCTAATCCATCATTGATTTACAATTGATTAAGAAAGAAGTTAAATGCAACTTGAAATGTACCAGTGAGGAATTGTAAAGATGTGTCATTTCATATAAATAGAAATTATTTTCAATGATTCATTGGAGTCCTTTCTTATATTTAAGTCATACCACATTCCCCCTCGTTGATGAATGACCTTAAATTAACATACCGCATTAAGCTATTATTTGTAAAGGACCCCATCGGCAATAAATATATAAGCTGAAAGGATTTCTTCGTTGGTTGTATCCTTGGTTAATATCAACAGTTTTAATTAAGTGGCATAAACATTTCATTAAATAATTAAATTTTAAATTCTATTTTTAGATGAATTTGACATTTTTAATCACATGTGTATATTTTTTTAATATATATTCATTAAGGCCATAAAAAGTTAATTTCTTGGTTCTCAGACCCGCCCGCATGTGGAAATTCGTCGCCGCATTGCCGATTTTATTGCAAAAATAGTAAAAAAAAAAAAATTTTTAAATGCGGTAGTGCTGTCCGTACGGAAAAAACAGCCGCATTCGTTTTTTCTCTTATATCGTGTGGTCGGTGAAACGCTTTAAAACGCATCATGCTTAAATGAGATTTTAGGCATCGTTATGACAATGTATAAATAAAAAACGTGTTTCCGTTTGACATTTAGACAAAATGTCAATCGTTTCTGTGCAAATTCGGCACAAATGTTTGCTAGTTTTACCAGGGAACATAATAAGGGGCTTCTCCGAAGCTTGTACCTTATTGGAATTGTTTACGGAGATAAAAAATGGTACGTTGGGACCAGCGGATTGGACGTTTCCATAAAAATTAACCACTTGTGATGTTTCTGCCACCATCGGAAGAAATAAAATTGAAATTTTCAATCAAAGCGCGAAAGCGCTGATATACGGTTTTGCCTTGAAACTTTATATTAGCTGTGATTTCAAGAATGGATGATTTCCAAATAATCAGACATTCCGTACTAACATATATAACCAACTTTAATGCTGCAGAGAAGTGATAATGTAGCTCTTTGTGGGGTACCTCGAATTACCAAAAAGCCCCGTTTATTTACCGAAACCCCCCTAGAAATTACCGAAAGCCCCATCATATCTTCTGAAATCCCTCTCAGATGGAAAGATATAACATTGTTTTAGTGTTTTATGATGGTTTTATACAAATTTCGTTGTGTATGTGCACATTAGGAACGATTTATCAACAAGCGAACTGGTAGTATCAAAATAAATATGGCGGAAATAAAGGGATGTAACTCTTGTATTTATCGAAGTACTAAAAATACCATAGGTAATAGTGATATACATTTTGTATTTAATAAGAGAAAAAATTATATAATGATGGTTACTCTGCATTGATCAGGCTTGTAACTGGCAAGATTAATATCTTGGCTGCCTTACCCATCACCATAAAAAACAAAAAGAAACAACATATTTACATTAAAACAAATTACATGAATAATTATTTAATATAGGGAATGTGCTTTAATAAAGATTTTGAAGGAATTTTATGATATTTAAACAAATATATTTTTGTAGAAAATAAATGTAAATGTTTATTATGTTTATTGATAGTGTAGCTCTTTGACTTTGTGCATCTCAGACATGCTTGGGATTTTTATTTTGCAGTGTTAAGTATATATGAGGAACATAACATGTTCGACATACTTCCTGACGAATCATTTGACCAATAATTGGTAACCAGTCTGTGTATTCAGGGTGTCAACTTAACTATGTCAATGAGGTCAAGGTTATATGTTATATTATGACTGGCATGTACTATA
>MJUT01008156.1:86615-117783 GCA_002080005.1 Gigantidas platifrons
GACATAGTTTTAACATAGGACCCTATGGGAAAATTGTTTAAAAGTCTTCCCTCTGAAACCAGTCAGCCAATTAAACCAAATATGGCATGGATGGTCCTTGGGTAGTATACTTTTAAAATTGTGTCCGGTGACTACTACCTCCATCCAAGATGGCTGCCATGAGCAGACATAGTTTTAACATAGAACCCTATGGGATTTGAATAGTAACTTAGATGTATTCGGCATGCAGACATTCTTAAGAGGACTTAGTTATGTCAGGTGAGCGATACAGGCTCATGTGAGCCTCTAATTTATTTATACATTGTCATAGCGATGCTTTAAATCTCATTTAAGCATGATGCGTTTTAAAGCGTTTCACCGACCACGCGATATAAGAGAAAAAACGGATGCGGTTGTTTTTTCCGTACGGACAGCGCTACCGCATTTATTTTTTATTTTTTTACTATTTTTGCAATAAAATCGGCAATGCGGCGACAAATTTCCACATGCGGGCGGGCCTGAGAACCAAGAAATTAACTTTTTATGGCCTAATCTGTTTCCTTTAATAAAACTATCTGCGGTGAGATTATACAAATGTGTCGAAAGTGGCATTAAAACTCCAACAAGCAAATCAATAAAGTTAGCAAGGTAAATAAAGCAAATATTAAAAGGAAGTCTCCTGAAAATCACATCTGCAGTGGCTGAAATTAGATAAAATTGGCATATCAGGTTTGGTTCATGTGGAGTTTCAAAATTTTGTTCCGATCACTTTTCGTTATTAATGTATCGTTGTTTACTTCCGTCGTCTGCTCTTGTCAAAATGGATTACGAAGAAAACATGGAAAATGCTCGTTATGCAACGAATTTTTTCATATCACATGCCATATCGACCCGAGACGTCCATATCAGCCCAAGGGCTGAAGGGCCGAGTGCTAATATGTGTCCAGAGTCGAGGTTTATATGTATTTAGAGACATAATCCCTATACAGTTACACTTTTTATTCCACAACACATGTGATATGAAAAATGCCATATAATAATCTATAAATATCGCTGTTTTCTAATATGACGTTTTATTAACCAGTAGGTTCTATTATGAATACCACAGACTGGTTTGTATTTATACAGCAAGAACATTATTTTGCTCCAAAATGCTATGCCTGTCTATTATGGCTTTTAAGGCCATAATGGACTGGCAAAAGCCATAATGGACCGGTAAAAGCCATATAATTTCAAAATTTGAATATTTAAATAATAATACTGAAAAATGATAAAACAATTTTCTCCCATTATTACAGCGTTTTATCCCCGCTGAACCAGTGGTGGAAATATAGATTCTCCTTCAGATGCCCGTGGGTTACGATATTTCTCCACGCGAGAGAGTTAAATTAAAAATATTAACAATGAGCCGAAAGGCGAGTGGCCAAATTTTTTTTATTTAACTCTCTAGAGTGGAGAAATATCGTAACCCACATGGGCAACTGAAGGACAATTTGTTTCTCCCATTATTTAACACGAACTTTATTTCAAAAGCCATCAAACGAGTCAAATGCGGGGAAAGGCACGAGACATTTTAATCCTCTAGAGGATTACAGATTTTTCCACCACTGGTTCAGCGGGGTTAAAACGATGTCATAACGGGAGGAAAATCTGTAATCCTCTAGAGGATTAAAATCTCTCGTGCATTATCCCCACATTAATTTCAAACTTTGAAATAAAGTTTGTGTTAAGTAATGAGAGAAACAAATTCTCCTTCAGTTGCCCATGTGGGTTGCGATATTTCTCCACTCTTGGGAGTTAAATTAAAAATTTAACTACTCGCCTGACAGGTTGTTGTTAAAATTTGTTAATTTAACTCTCTTGAGTGGAGAAATATTGTAACCCACGGGCAACTGAAGGAGAATCTATATATATAGCCTACCATTTCGGTCAATACTATGGCCTTCTTCAAAAAGAATGAAGATTACCTAAAGTTGAAATTGACTGGTTAATAAAAGTATTAAGAAATGGGTGTTTTCATAATGGACCGGTTAAGTCATAATACAGCCTTCCTTGGGCCATTATAACTACCGGTAACCTTGGACATATAACCGGTCCATTATGAAAACACCCATTTATTAACACTATAATAATGACGCCACGTTACCAAATACTCGATAATCATACTATCATTCATATGTTATGCTCGAAATGGAATTCTCATCGCTTCTCTCTGATAAATACATTCTGGCCAAACAAATCAACGATAGCATATATTTGAGTGAAGTAAAGGAATCGATAAAACATCATTTTTACCTTGGGGTGAGATAGGGATCTCGGGTTGATACGGCATGTGATACAGATTTTGACGTGTAATATTCAGTATATATCACATCATGATAGTGAAACAACATTCAGATAGCAAATTATATCTCTAATCTGTATTTCTAGTCTTTAATACAGTAGTAAAGAGTTCATAAATATATCTGAAAATGTCTCCGAAACAAAATAGTATAATTATATAGTCAAATATGGATGCAAATTAATTCTAATAAAAATATATGAAAACCAGAAATCGCCAGATTAAATAATTATTAGATAGTCACTAGTAAACTTGACAAACTTCGCCTATAAACTCTCTTAGCATAAATATTACTACACGCCAAAATAATCCATGGACAAAATTTAATTAAGTTATTAATTGTTAATCAATATCCACCTTTATCAATAATATGTGAATAATATTACATTCGATTAGCAATTAAAAAAAGTCACACGTGAATATATAATGTCATAGAAAAAATTACTTCCTCAAATTAATGATGTCATGGTAACACATGAATATAGAACTTCATAAAAAAATTGCTTCCTCAAATTAATGACGTCATGAGTAACACATTAATATATACCGTCATAGACAAATTTACTTCCTCAAATTAATGATGTCATGGGTAACACATGGATATATAATGTCATAAAAAATGTACTTCCTCAAATCAATGACGTCAACGTTACACGTGAATATATAACATCATAGAAAAATTCACTTCCTCAAATTAATGACGTCATGGGTAACACGTGAATATACAACGTCATAAAAATTTTCTTCCTCAAATTCATGAGGTCATGGGTAAAATGTGAATACAGTCAAACCTGCCGTAACGGTCACCTGCTCATAACGGTCACTTTCGTGCTCTCCCTCTGCATTTTACTATATATTTTAATTCGATATAGCGGTCACCTGTTCAATGCGGTCAGCGGTCACCATTTATAAGTAATTTTCAGTGTAAAACTCTATGTATTACGGTCAATTTTATTTTAAAAATAATACCGGAAGTGATTTCGGAAGATCGGTATTTTTCTCAAATGTACCAAAAATCCTGAGGTGCTACAAAATATATTGACTAATTTAATTAATTAAATAAACAAACACATTTTGTTTTGTGATTCGTAAATGATATAAAGGACAGTTTATCCCCGGGCTTTATTGGGGATTTTTATTCATTACGACAAGAATAGAAATTCACTCACCAAAAATATTTTGTATTTTGAAATTTGACAACAAAGTGAAAGCGATAAATCATTGTGATGTTGGGAAAAGTTGTCGGACTGTGGCCGAGGAGATGGGTGTTGGTCATACCCAGATAATGAACATTCTTTAAAGAAAATGCGAGATTCTTTACGATTTTGAAAACAACGTTCCCAGTTCAACCTCGTGTTACTGGAAATTTACGATTTTGAAAAACAATGCTTCCAGTTTAGTATACTTTTGTTTATTAAATATCTTTATTTATTTATTTGTATGTTTTATTCAAATCATATCATATTGAGATAATTTCATCAACAATAAATGTAAACCAGAGTAAAATTACGACAGGAACAAAATAACCAGTAAAACATTATTAAAAACATAAGATGTAATGAAAAATGTTTATTTACAACTAACGTGCAATATTTTGTCAAAAAATCAAAACCCTTCACATAAAGGTCACCTGTATATAGTGGTCATTTTGTCAATCTCCCCCAGGTGACCACTATATATAAAGGTTTGACTGTATATAACTTCATAAAATTTACTTCCTCAAATTAATGATATCATAGGTAACACGTGAATATATAATGTCATAGAAAAAATACTTCCTCAAATTAATGAAATCATGGGTAACACGTGAATAAATAACGTCATAGAAAAATGTACTTCCTCAAATGCATGATGTCATGGGTTGGTTATGAACATCAAATAATAACGATAGCTATCTTATTACGCAAGCCACATAAGTGTAATTATTTTAGTAACATCTTTTTAAAAAATAATTAAATAAAAATTCGACTCATACGGGCTTTACTGTTAATCTAAGCGAGCTTTATGCACTGATGGTATATCTAGGCCAAGCGAATATATTTTTATTTATGGTGTATATATGGAAACACAGGGTAAAACAGTAGAAAAGAAGGGTAAAACAGTAGAAAATAATGCCAATATCAGTTTCAAAATTGCAGACAACGTCTACAATTATTTTTATTAGATATACAATATATACGTACATTGTTGGAAAATATTTAATTTAATTGTACGAACGTTAGAAACAGACAGAAAAGCGAAACTTTGGTGAGCTTTTTAAGCCTCTTTCACAGCGAATGCAAATTAATTTGATATTAAAAGACAATGCATTTATATTGTGTTTATCCTGCAATAGAACAAAAAAGTTCAAAGCAACTGCAAGTTGTCAGAAAATAGCTGAAACAAGTGTAGTTCTAATCATTTCCAATGGTGTCATCTGTGACGTCAGCGCGTATTCTATTACCGTTTCTTTCTGTTACTCTACATGAATCAGGTACCAGAAAGGCTTTATTAGATCCAAGACTAAATAACTCTGAAGTTTATTTGACCCCTCAAAATGGCACAATTGCAGGATAAACACATTTAATGGCTATGTTCTTTGAAAACAAAATCAATATTAGAGGAAACCGAGGGAGCAATCAAGAATGGACACATGCAACATTGGGTACAGAAACAAAGAGAGGAGCAATGAAGAATGAACACATGCAACATTGGGTACAGAAACAAAGACCATCAAAACACAGAAAACTAAACAGAGGAAAAGGACAGACCCTACCAAAAAAAATAATTAAAAAAAATAAAACCGTGGGTGAACCAAGATAGTAGAGAAGGGTAATTAATTCCTGATTCTTATAAGATACCCGACGTGTTAATCATTGTCAAGTCTGGTAAAAATCGTATCTGTGATAGAATAAAAGGAATGCATCTACCTACAAAGGAAAAAGTCCGTTGCCATTTCAAAAAAGGATATTTCATGCCGGTCAACCAGTTCCTGATGACGACCATAGGGTAAAATCTGTGTAGCGATGACTCCAACCTTGGAACAACGTATCCTTGCTTAAGTAGCTTTTGCACCAGCAATGTTAAAGACATACATTCTTGATGATGTTGAATTTATGTGTTTTACTAAAATGTTTTATTTGAATTATAGGCTGGCAAATTGACATTTTAGTGTTTCTGGCGGAGTCCCAGTCATTCACAGCATTGAAATGATGTAAAGAGATAAAAATATATGTTGTCTGGTTCAGTTGGATAGAGTACCATAAATAGTCACATCATTTATTCAAATTTTATTGGATAAATAAATATATTGGGTGCAAAACGAGTCTTCGATTGTCATAAGTGGAAGACTCTGTTTCAATTCACATGGAGTATAACCTCTAGATGGGAGCAGACAGTTGTTAGATAGAGATTGAAATAGATTAAGCAAACTATTCTTTTGAAAATTTTGCTTATAAATTTGACAAACTCCATTATAATTCGGACGTATTTCGTCAACTCCCATAAAATGTCCTTAGATTATATTCTATCCAGAGGTTATACCCCATATTACTTATCTTGTTAAAAAAAAAATAAAGCATTGTATGAAATGATCTGGAAATGCACAGAATACATAGTCGCATGATATGTATTAATTTATTGATAAGACATGCATGCTATCATGTCAATAAACAAAATGTCATAAAGGACTCTAGATTCTCTACCTATGAAATTATGAAAGAGCTTAAAATATAGTGACACATGTGTAGTTTGATATTCAATGCCAGTAACATGTCATAAGCATCTTGAAATTTATGTGTGACTACAAATTATTTGATAAAATGTTCATTAACCAGTTGTTTTCATATTGGTCCTGTTATACATTCCGTCGGCCAAATGAACATTATCGGCTTCGGGACAATATACACACACTCAATCCCATAGCACGACCGATATCTAAAACAGCTGGTTAATATAATAATAGTACAGTAAAACTTGTGCAATCCGACACCTGCATTTTCCGACATCCTGTGATATCCGACAAAAATACATGGTCCCAAAGTATATCTTAACTAAAATAATACTTGCGCATTCCAACATCCATTACACTCCGACAGACTTCCCTTGCCCCTTGGTGTGTCGGATTAGACAGGTTCCAATGTATTGCTATTTTGCCATATGAAAATATCTATTATTTCTGTAATAGCAGTAACTACACTAAAATTATGTCGTTTTATGTGTACTTAATAAACAATAAGACATAAACCAAGGTTAGTATTCATCATCTTTGACGTACACCTACATATATAATAAAGACAAACTGCATGATTTTAAATACAAATAACCTTTTTAACACATGTTTTTCACTGATTGTGATACTTTCTTATCATGAAAAAAGTACGAATGGAATTTATTGTGGTATTTATTTCTCCATTTCATTGATATCACAATAAGTTCTTTTGAGTCGTTTGCATTCCGTCAAAGTTCCTGTCATTCCTTGTGCACAATAATAACAAATGTAGCGTAGGACAAATTATGTTTTCAACAAATTTGACATACACAATTTACTAAAAGAAAATAAATTGTAATTTCATGAGTATATAAATATTACAAATATGTTATTTGTTTGGTCAATTAATAAAGATTTCCGTTGAGCAAGAAATTGACCTATATTCCAACTAAATCACGTGACATCATTGATTAAGATGGTGGAATTATGATGGAATGGAAACTACTTGAATTGGACGTATCGTATTAATAACTAATCTTATGAATAATTTATATTTTACAAGGTCCAGCCCTGGCTTTTATTGTGTACCCAGAGGTATTGCTTCAACTTCCTGGACAGAACGTATGGGCAGTATTGTTTTTTGTTATGTTGTTGACAGTTGGATTGGATTCACAAGTATGTATCAGATGCATAATACAATGTAGTATATGCACATGTTTTTCACAGAACAACATTTGATATATTTGAAATGGAATTAGGATACGCAATTAATCGATAAATAACCATATTATTATTATTATTATTATGAGAAAGCTTTTGACGAAACCACAGGTGCAGATATTGACTGTAAGTCCATGGGCAGATGACACAATGGCAAACGAAAACGGACAAAGGGACAAACAATGGTCGACAAAAAAAATATACAAAAAAAACTAGAGAGCGAGCAACACGAACCCCACTAAAACCCAGGGTGAACTCGAATATCTCGGAATGGTAAGCTGTTCCTGCTTCACTAGTTGCATCCGTCGTGTTATTGCTAAACAACACGAACATCATCTGATATAGAAATCGTGTCAGATATTAGTATATATGCATAAATGAATACAACTCACATAAATGAAACTTTAACTCCGTATAAAGCCACAAATCAAAAAGAGTAAAGACGACCCCAACATCTTTTTTACCCAGTATCACAACACAAAACCTTGGCACATGTAATTCGCCGATTCAACAACAGGAATCCCACCAAAATAAAAGTTAAAAGCAACTCTCTATAGCGGAAATCCCTAAAGGAATTAAAAAATCTGGAATATCTCATCTGCTGAGATGTATATATACTCCAAATGCAGGTACTATTGGGATGATGCTCCATAAAAACGGAAAATCCACAATTAGAATAATACAATCACCTCTTTTGTTGTAAAGTTTTGTTTTTTCCCGTAATTACTATCAATTTCGAAGGGAAGGTATATGTATGAAGCAGATCTACATGTATTTGTGATGTCCTTTATTTCAAATTCAATGTGATAGGTGCGAGCTACACAATCAGCGATTTGTGATTTATGTGAAATTAAAAGACCGGGGTAGTAACTTTTCGTTTTCTGGAGAATGTTCTGCATGAAATATGCTTCATACATCTGAAATAACAAGTCGATGACAGAGCACCGTTGGTTCCTATATCAATGCCGACGATCTGTTGAAAAACATGTCCACCAAGCATAATAGATATGCTATCAATCCGGAACTAGAGCATTTTAATGACATAAAAACACTATATCGTACATGGGGGTTTTGGTACCTCCAACAATAATTCAGCTATTTCGTAGTGGTCAGTTTTATTGGTGGAGGAAACCAGAGAATCTGGTGAAAACCTCAGACATGTCGCAAGTCACTTAATGTTGCATCGAGTACACCTCACTATGGGTGTGCTTCCATCTCACAGTGTGGTAGGCACTGATTATACACTGATTATACATGGAATCTTAAGATTTTCAGCGTACCCGGTGAAGCATATTCCAGAAACGCGTCGTGTGCACTAAATAGTACCATACGATCACGAATACGACGACTCCCTGTCGTACGTGAACTGGTGAGAGCATTACATATATATTTTCGATTATATTATTCGTAGGCACAAATATTAATAGTTCATGGCACTGAGGGCCATTTAGCCCAACATGTTATGAACGATTTGCTATACTATGCACAACCGTCCAATGTCTGTTGATTTCCGGGTTTTATATTATATTGTACCAGGCCCGGTCCAATATACTATATATTGGTCCGGCTTGCTTATTAAGACAAATAGTGCAAAGTATAAGTATAATATACATAAAATGAGTATTACATATTGTAGTTTGCATGCTGTGAAAGTTTTATCACCTGCCTCTCGGATGTTTTCCCGATACTTCGTAAAAGAAAGATGGTCTTTGTTCCTCTCTTTTGCATGGCACACTTTCTACTTGGAATAATATTTTGCACAGAGGTATAATAATTATGAAATGAAAATGTTATATACAGTGGAACCTGTGCAATCCGACACCTAAATTTTCCGACATCCTGTGACATCCGACAAAAATGTATGGTCCCAAAGTAATTATGTTAAGTAAAATAAAACCTGAGTATTCCGACATCCTGTACAATCCGACACATTTCTCTGGTCCCTTGTTGTGTCGGATTAAGACAGGTTCCACTGTATTTATTTAATGTTTGAACATATGCTATGAAATGAAATATATTTGTATGGGTTGTGGGTTATTGTGTTTAACGCTACTTTCAACAATATTTCGTTTATATCGTGGCGTCCAGTTTTATTGGTGCAGGAAAGGGAGTACTCGGAGGAAACCATCGACCTGCTGCATGTCACTGACAAACTTTATCACATAATGTTGTATGGAGTACACCTCGCCATCAGCGGGATTCGAACTTTCAACGGTAGTTGTGATATTCACTGATTCCATAGGCAATTGTAAATCCAACTACCATACGATCATGACCACGATAGTCCCTTGACAATATTAGTTATATTGTACATAAACATAATTGTAGAAAAAAATCAATTTTAAGATATATAACAAAAGTAGTTACAAATTGTTGAATATATTAATTGATGACGTGATCAAAGGAACAAAAAACAGGTGAGCTGTAGGTAGAAATGATATTTCTGTTCAAGGCAAGTAAAACTGGCAGGATATATGATTGATTGATTTTTGGTGTTTTAACGCCACTTTCAACAAAATTTCAGCTATATCATGGCAACCCGTTTTAGTGGTGGAAGAATCTGGCGTACCCGGAGAGAACCACCGACCATGAACAAGCAACTAGTTAACTTTATCACTTGCGGCTGCGAGTCGAGTGCATCCTTTTTGTAATTTAAAAATCTGGGTGTGAACCCACGCCGTATTGGTGATAGGCTTGTATGAGCTGTTAGGTAATCCAAATACCTAACTCATTAAGCCATCCGGGTCCTGGCTGGATATATACACCACACTATGTCTTATACACGTTTGTATTAATTTTATGTTTTAGTTAGCTGCTAAAATTGTCATTAAAGGGGTAACTCGTTCTAATAATGTCCTCGACCAATCCGTTTGATCCTTATATGGCTTTATTTTGGCACTCGGCTTCGCCTCGATCCAATACAGCTATCCACGGATCAAATTGGCGATATTGGATATATGGAAGTGTTAATCCAATAGCATTATATTATTGACTTGTTGTAGGGAGGTATATACATCTACCAGCTTGTTGATTGGTATATAGGTGCATTCTCCCTGCTTTTGATTGGATTGATCCATTGTGTAATATTTGGATGGATTTATGGTAAGATATTATTTAATATTCTAATATGAAGAATTTGAAGATACCACTGGTGTATAAGCCGTAAATCAAAGGACAGATAATAGAATGATCGACAAACAACAGGGTAAAATGGCCAATAAAACAATACACAGAAATCTAATGATTGAGAAACACGAACTTCGCCAAAAACTGCGGTCGAACTCGCGTGCCCCGGAAGGGTCGGCAGTTTCTGCTCCATTAGTGTCACCCATCGTGTTACTGCTAACGAATATCATCTATAGAAACTCTGTATGCTCAAATATATACAAATACCATAAAAAAGTGTGAATTCCCAACAAAACAAATTGGAGTAAATTCGAACTGAATAATCGTTCTGTACGAAAATCTTATTCGCTTTGGTTTTTATGCCAAAGGCTGAGTAAGTCAGTTAAACAACACATTTACCAAGTCAAAAGACAGTTAGTTGTCTGCGTAAAAATAGTCAATGACAAACCTTTTACAGAAAAACAGATAAGACAGTCAAACCTGCCCATGAGGTCACCTCTATTAAGCAGTCTCCTGTAATAAAAGGTCGTCTTGTGTTTGAGACTTTCATATGAATTGAATCTCTTTCAAATGCTCACCTGTCTCAAAACTACTTTTAATTTGTGGCCTCTTAATACAGGTTTGACTGTAGGAAACATAAAATTATTATTGATACATGAAATACTTTTGACATATTCTTAGATCAAAAGACATTTTATGGTTTTTACTTGTATTTAATTCAACATTAATAACAAAGAATTGAACCTGTTAAAAGTAGTTATCAGTGACGCTATGCGCGGTGAATACCGTATTTAGATATTGACCTCCAGTCAAATATGTTAGTTAGCTCCCTTTCTTCAGAATTACCTACTATAGTAATATAAAATAACACTCTTTTGACTAAATTGACTTTTAACCCATATTAATAAGTACCATATAAATGTATAAAAAAGGAGAACTACTATACTATCATTGGAAATTGAGCGAGCCATTGTTCTTTAACGCCAAACAACCATTGTATCAGCTCCATCATGGCAAGAATGGGTTACATGCGATAAGATGATAATGTTGTTTGCTTTGTACTTGGCAAACATGCTTACTTGGATTTTTGTAGTGCTAACTCATTGAAACAACAGGCCGTGTGTAGACATGTCGCTCCACTCTAGCACATTATCCTAATTCCGAGCCAAACACTCTCTGCTCTTTCTCCTTAATGCTGCGTGCTTAGCAGAGAAGTAACAAATACCAATTTCACAATCTTGGTTTGACCCGACCGGCATACGAACCCAACGTAAAACAGCACACGAGGCGAGCATGTTACCCGTTACACCACCGATGCGATTCACCGAAAATTAAATCAACGTACACTCTTTCATACCTTAATTAATGACAGTAGGTGCTCCGGAAGGGTAAGCAGTTCCTGCGCCACTAGTGGCACTCATCCTTACTTTAATTAATGACAGTAGGTAAGAATAAAGAATAGCTTGAAGATACCAAAGAGGCAATCATAATCGGTAAATAGGACAGACGTGTTGTTAAAAGAAAAACAACAAAAGGACAAACAACAATCTAGAAAATATACACATTAAACAAACGATCGAGTAACAAAAACCCCGCCAAAAACCTGGGGTGACCTCAGGTGCTCCGGAAGGGTAAGCAGTTCCTACTCCACTAGTGGCACTCATTCGTACTTTAATTATTGACAGTATGTAAGTAATAGCTAAATCAACATTTTTTTTACTCATGTCAGAATTACATTTCAGGTGCTGATCAGGTGTCACGTGATCTTTATATGATGTCAGGTGTGCATTTACCATTATTTCTGCGAATAACAATACGTTACATCACACCTGTTATTTTATTGGTAAGACTTTGATAATATTAATTTTTGTTTTTTTGTTTTTTGTGTTTTTAAATAAGGAATAATTTAGAATGAAGGTTAAACATACCGACATTGGATTTAGTAACATTCTAAATCGTTTCCGAGCTTTCCTCCTTCGTTTATCGGCATACAATCAGAATTCTAGATTTGGAGTCGTACTTGTTTGCATTCTCAAGGTCAAAAGATTGGAAAGACATAGCTAACATTGTTGAAGGGTAGGATTGTATATGAAAGATGGTGCTATCGCTTCTACTTCATAACTTGACATAAGCTTGATGGATTTCTGACACTGTTGAAACACCAGTCTGACAAGTTAAATTCCCTCCACTAGTTCCTCTTTCAACGTCAGAGTTTTCAGTAGACTCAAGTTTAACTTGTTTTACGTTGAATTCTCCCGATTAGCCATAACGTAATCAACGTAGTCAATGTAAACAGTACTTTGCAATAGAATCGGGCACCTTTGCAGTCTGGAAGCGTTTCTGCGCAGGTGCGGAACTAATCGCGAAAAGGTCTTTTGGAGCAGGTAAACCAAAAGGCCTAAACAGGATGGTCTAAGTCGACAAAGGTCATCTACATGTACACCTGATGGATGAAACAGGATGGCCTAAGTCGACAAAGGTCATCTACATGTACACCTGATGGATGAAACAGGAGATCATAAGTCGACAAAGGTCATCTACATGTACACCTGATGGATGAAACAGGATGACCTAAGTCGACAAAGGTCATCATGTACGCCTGATGGATGAAACAGGATAGTCTAAGTCGACAAAGGTCATCTGCATGTACGCCTGATGGATGAAACAGGATAGCCTAAGTCGACAAAGGTCATCTACATGTACGCCTGATGGATGAAACAGGAAGGCCTCAGTTGACAAAGGTCATCTACATGTACGCCTGATGGATGAGAATATTAGTTTACATAATACTGTAATTAAATTAATTGTGAACCTTAAATTTCAAAAGAAATGTATCTAATAAAATATGTCAATGCCGAAACACTTATGACTGGGCTGATATAAGGGTAATAACAAAATTACCGAACAACGAGCAATCTTCCAAAGGGAAAGGCAAAACTCATAAGTCAACAAAGAGAAGAGACAAAATCAGTCAACAACCGGACAACTGGGAAAACTGTTATGAACCTGACTTGGTACAGGCATTTCCTAAGAAATGGTGGGTTGAATCAGATTTTACGGCGCTAAACCTTCCGCTTCCATTACGGTTAAAAGGTTCCGGTTGTCACTATAAAGGCATTTTTAGCAATACATATTTCATATTGTAATACTACACGTAATACTATACAATAAACAAATGTTAGAGAACACAAAAGGGGCATTCCAGAGAAGCTGAGAACATCGGGTACACAAGACGAAGAAAAACAAAATAAAGACACAACATAATATGCGTTGTACATCACTGTAAACTTGTCCATTTTGTGTTTCAGATTCTCTTTGTGTCAGCTATTATTTCTTACCAAGCGCCGACGTATGGTGAATACAGTTATCCTGTCAGTGGCATCGTATTTGGTCTTTTCATTGCCGCGATACCTGCTATACCTATTCTAGTGGGACCTTTCATCGTAGTTTATTTTGCGCAAGGAAATACAATGATGAAGGTATGTTTGATATTTATTGGTATGATAGCCCGTATCTTCATGCGTATAGATGTATTTGTTTAATGTGATAGTTCACCGCACTGCCTAGATACCGTGTAACACTCGTTTAGATGTAATAATTAGTTTTACCGTTGAATTAAATGTGCCAGTGATTTGAAATACGGAAATACACGTTAATTTTTGTGATATTCATTGGTATCCACATTTCCTCATGTTACTTTTTCCTATGGACATATGAACTATTTCTTTGAAAGCGCATGCTTGAACCCATCTGTTAGCTAAGGGGGAAGGTTTGGGAAAGTCAGGAAAGTGCACATTCGTGTATTTGTGTGTCAATTTTGCCTCCATACGAATTTGAAATTTGATTTTGGAACTGTTCCGACAGTATGGTATGTATTCTATAAAAAGAACATGGACACTATATTCATATAGAAGTGACATACATAACTGTACAGGAATGCTATGCGGGTTTATAATGGGAATAATACACTCATCAACTATATCAGAGATGTTCATCCACAATTCGTCCTTGTTTAGTTTTAAGAAGAGCTTGAAGATACCAAAAGGGATAACAGAAGCCGAAAATTTATTTGAATTTATGTAATGCATTTAGTTTATGATGCACAGAGACATATTTACCTCATCACAGCGTGAGCGACTTATCAATATATTTCATTACCTTTATTTTGTTTATACTATAAACATGTTGCAGTACGGGGGAAAGTAGAAAAACCATAAAATTTGTTTCTGCTAAAGATTGAAGATATGTAACCTGACCTTTTCACACGTCAGCTTTCCTGTAAGTTAAATGATTGTTTGTCTTGAAACATGCACAATCATTTGCGTTATCTACTGTGAAGGAATCGGAAGGAATAGAACTGAATAATTTTGTTGTTTTCCAATTCTTTAAAATCAATCTTAATCAACATGAGTTACAGACCAAGATTTATTAGAAAACGCAAAACTAATGTTAATGACTATAATGATCTTAGGCGCTGGACTAAAGATAAATACGTTAAACTTCTAAGTGAAAATGAAGGGCAGACAACGAAATAACCAAACGAAAATGGACAGAGACAAACACGGATGTACAAAACACTACACAGAAAACTAAATGCTAGTATCACGAACCCCACTAAACACCGGATGTGAACTCCTGAAAAGTAGGTAGATCCTGCTCCACTAGTGACATCTGTAGTGTAAATCTTATGAAATCGGCTACTTTGATTGGGCTTATAAAACATGTATCGATTTCTTTTTATTGATTTTTGAACTGTTCTAAAGGTGTGGTATTTTTTGTCTTTCATTATATTACTACACATGTTTTTTGTGACATTCAAAGTCTAATAACAAATGTTTTTTTTTTTTTGTGTTCCAGAAAATCAAAATGGCATTGAAACCATCAACCAGATGGCTACCAGCAGATAAGGAGCATCACCACATCTACCGAGAAGAAAAAAATGGAGATATGTTATGTCAACGCCTCTGCCAAGAAGAAAAAAATGGAGATATGCTATGTCACAACATCTACCAAGAAGAAAAAAATGGCGATGTGTTGTGTGAAACTAGACATTAAATATCGATATTTATTCTAACATGGTTTTGTATTCAAATATTGATATATTTCCAATATAGATATATTTCTGTTTGAAAGAAAAATACTCGATATACAATTAGTAAGTATATTTCCGATTTGATTATCTGTCTTTCCTGTTGGTCTTGCTAGAACCGATGCCATTTTGACAACAGTAAGGGAAATAACTCCAATATATAAAAACGTATAATTTTGGAATCAAATCCGGAATGTGCAAATGCGTATACATGTATGTATCTAAATACATAAGATTTATTGTTCGTATGCTTGCCAATCACATTAGTTGTTACATTTAGTGAAATAATCGACTATTAATATTTAGCTTGTTTATTTCAATTGCACTGTATATGAATATAATTTCCACGTGTGTTAATAAAATTCTTATTTACATTGTTATTGTGTTATTTATTATAAGACGAAGAAAATGTACTCAAGCCAGAATATTTTTTAGACAAAGACAGCAACAGTACAAATTAGCATCAAGCAAACAAACAAAAATGGCTGCTGTATATTCGTATGCACCTCGTGAGGATCTGGTAACCCTTTTAAAGAACAAGGAACCCGAAAGAAACTAACGTTACAATTTAGAATTAATTTAATCCAGTCGTTATATTCTAACTCTTCATCCGACGATCATTGATAGAGAACGCAGTAATCATTCGATTTAGACTTACATAAGAGTGTTTACTCTAATGAATTTGATTCTTTTAGGTGAAGCCAGAAACACAGAATGTTTACAAATAAGACCTATTTGAGAACATGTTTTCTCAACTACTGTTTATATAACGCCTACAATGGCAGTAGTATTATTTTGGCGCTGTTAGCGAATTTGACCATATGCACCAAATATAAACACCACGAATATTTCATAATTTAGTAGATAACGTCACCGAATATCTACTAGAATTTTTAGGTGAATATGGGTAATAACGAAATTACCTAACATCGAGCAATCTTCCAAAGGGAAAGGCAAAACTCGTAGATCAACAAACAGACAAAATCAGTCAACAACTGGAAAACTGGGAAAAATGCAATGGCTCTGACTTGGTACAGGCATTTCCAAAGAAAGTCACTTAACAATATTGATAATAGAAAAAAACCGGTATAAAATTCGGCAATAAATAGTTATTTATTTTATTGTTAGAGTAACATTGATTACACAATGACATGTATCGGCATTTCAAGTGATTTTCAACAGTCATCTGTTTTATTGTTAAAATAACATTATAAACTGAACAAAGGTGGATTAATTAGGAATACCAGTTAATGAAATCATAATAAAATATTAATCAAATGAATTATTATCTCATCTTAAAGTTCAAATCTTGCTATAGTCTGTTCAAAATTAATATAAATGGCTTGGAATCGGGATAATGTGTCCGAGTTGAGCAACACATCTTCTGTGCACTGTTATGTCAATGAAGTAACACTATAAAAATCAAACTATTTGCGTTGATCTAGTACAAAGAGGACATCACTATTATTTCATAGCGTGTAATTAGTTGTCACCATGCATGATATAGCTGGCATTAAAGAACAGTATAAAAACCAACTATGTGCGTTGGTCTAGTACAGAGCGGATAACATCACTATTCTTTCATAGCTTTTCATGTGTTTTTCACCATGATATAACTGGCTTTTCAGAACAGCATTACATTTAATATGCTGTAATTTTGTATCCACCAACAGTGATGAAGTTACAGATTACAGTTCTCAGAGGCAATGTTCTTGTTGTACTATCATCATTATCTAACAAGGGTCGTCGTGGTCGTATGGTAAATGGATTTACTACTACATATGCAATCAGTACCTATCACCATTAATGTTGTGAGGTCGAATCACACTTAGTCACAGCACTATGTGATAAAGTTTGTCGGTGGTTTTCTCTGGGTACTCCAATTTCCATTAAAACTGACCGCCACGATATAACTAAAATATTATTTGAAAGTGGCATTAAACTCCATAATCCTAACCCCTAAATCCAATAAAACATACATAGAAATATGTAGCACGCATACAAATGACCTCTCGCTTTCCTTTCTTGGTACAGGCACTTCAATAATAAGTAGAGGGTAGAACAGTTTTATGAATTATTTTTGTTATCTTTGGAGCGTGTTGTGATACCAATGCAATATGTGCATATCACCACCAAATAAATAGGTAAATTACAGTGTAATTGTGATAACTGTGGAGGTTCGCCTACCTCAGACATAGGTATGAAGATTTATATATTTATAATCAAAATCTAGAGTTCCTGAATAATTTTTTTATTAAAAAATAGGAGCATAGATGAACTTAGCCGATGTTGGCTATCCCGTTTGAACCCTTTTTAGCTCACCTGGCCAAAGGCCATGTGAGCTTTTGCCATGGGTAAGCGTCCGCCATCCGTCCGTTAGCTTTTCACATTTAACTCTTCTTCTCTGAAACCGCTGAACAGATTTCAATAAAACTTGCCATAAATGGCCATTGGATGGTCCTCTACCAGATTTGTGTTTTTGGTATAGATCGGAAATTCAACATGGCTGCTAGGGCCAATAATGTGTTCCGATTGGTTGAAACTTTGAAAACTTCTTGTCAGAAACCACTAAACCAATTGAATTGTGACTTTGCAGGAATGATCATTGGGTGGTCCTGTACTAAACTTGTGAATCGTTTGCCGATTGGAGATTCAAGATGGCCGCCATGACTCGACTTAGTTTAACATTGGACCCTATGGGAATTTCACATTTTCATCTTTTTTTCTGAAACCACGAAACAGATTTGAACTAAACTTGGCAGAAATTTTCATTAGATGGTCATATACAAGATTTTTGTTTTTGGCGCTGATCGAAAATCCAACATGGCTGCCAGGGCCCATAATGTGTTCTGATTGGTCGAATGTTAATAATCTTCTTGTTAGAAACCACTAAGCCAATTGAATTGTAACTTTTCAGGAATGATCATTGGGTGGTCCTGTATTAAACTTGTGAATCGTTTGCTGATCGGAAATTCAAGATGGCCACCATGACTCGACTTAGTTTTAACATAGGACCCTATGGAAACAATGTTTAAAAGTCTTCTCTAAAACCAGCAAGTCAATTTAAAGCAAACATGGCATGAATGGTCCTTAGGTGGTAAACTTTCAAAATTATGTCCTGTGAACCCAACCTCCATCCAAGATGGCCACCGTCAGCGGACATAGTTTTAACATAGGACCCTATGGGAAAATTGTTTAAAAGTCTTCTCCTCTGAAACCAGTCAGTCAATTTAAAGCAAAAATGGCATGGATGGTCCTTGGGTAGTATACTTTTAAAATTGTGTCCGGTGACCACGACCTCCATCCAAGATGACTGCCATGAGCAGACATAGTTTTAACATAAAACTCTATGGGATTTGAATAGTAACTTAGATGTATTCGGCATGCAAACATTCTTAAGAGGACTTAGTTATGTCAGGTGAGCCATACAGGCTCATCTGAGCCTCTAGTTTACTGTGGGCCTTTCAAAACAGTCACCGGTCTTTGAATTACTTAGTGAAAGGTTATGATCTATATAACGAAACGTGAAATGAAAGGAATCAACTAGAATAAAAGAAAACACAAAAAATATCACACTGTCGGAACAATTCCAAATCAAATATTAAATTCACAGAAAGATTTCAGATAAAACAAACAAACAAAAACATATTCTATAAAGTATTTTTTTTTTTTAAACAAAATAGTCGACACTGTCGGAACAGTTCTAAAATTAAATATCAACATCGTAGAAAGATTTCAGACAAAACAAACAAACAAAAACATATTCTATAAAGTATTATTATTATTTTTTTTTTTTTTGAAAAACAAAATATTCGACACTGTCAAAAATCGTAGAAAGATTCCAAATCGATACCTCTAACACACACAAACTTGACTGCTAACTTTCCAAGTACTTCAGTAGACGTGATTTGTAAATGATTTTGTTCAATGAACGACAAAAACGTTTTATACTACCGGCTCATGTTGATCTTTTAATATCCACTAACTTTAAGTTGATACTTGTAAAGGACCCCATTGGAAATAAGCTGAATGGCTTTCATGGGCTATCCTTGGTATGCAAGTTTTCAGCAGCTGCAATGAGTGGATTGAAGTTTCTGTTAATGATGGCAGTTTTGTTTTATTTTTAAATTAACCAGAAATTTTTAAACACTTGTGTATGATGTTGAAATTTTTAAACCTAAATATAGTTTACCTTTACCTTTACTATGTACAAAAGACAAAAGATTAAACAATGCTATTCGATATGTTATGCAATTGTGACTTTATAATCGATCAAATCGAACCAGGTATATACAATTGTGTTTATTTTGTCCCATTTATATTCTGTATAAGCTTGTTTAACAACATTTTAGGACCACTTACATCATATGCTAGATATCTGTATTTAGGGTTGTAACACAATTCTACCTCAATGTTGTAAATATTAGAAAAAAGGTACATATACAGTCAAACCTGTATTAAGAGGTCACATTTGGAGCAAAGAATAAGTGGTCTTATAAGACAGGTGATATCTTAACAGAAATTCAATTCATATGAAATGTTCTATGACAGGACAAAATAAAAGTGACCTTTTAATACATTTGACTGCTTAATTGAGGTGACCACAAGGACAGGTTGCCCTATGTTGCCAGTTTCTCAGGATTGTCCTTTTTGGATTATCCCTTCGGTATTCTCTAACGTTCATTTGACTGTATATGAATTGATTATGCAAGATGACACACCAATCTGTTATAAATAGTTTTCCTGCTTGAAAAATTCGGAACAACTATCTAGAAACACATAATATAGCAAAATGTAATTGTTTTTTTATTAATATTTTTATCTTATTATATATTAATAATTCATGACCAAATTTAATATGATAAAACACGTTCTTAAAATTTTTTTTCTTAATTCTATATATGAAATATATATACAGATTTAATCTGGATTTTAATCATGTGTTCTGCTCAATCTTATCAATATCAAATTATTTTTTAGTTTTAATCCTTTTTTTTACCGAGGATACGGCTCGTAGTGATACTAGTAGTATGCAACAAGCTTTTTGAAAGATTAGATGGAGTGCCGATTGCATAACCACGTCCTACTCTAACATTAACTCTAACCCTAAGCCTAATACACTAACCCTAAGACTAACCCATAACCTAACCCTAACACCAACACCTAACCCAACTTGATACAAAGACTTGTACCACTACACTAAATATGTAATAGGTATTTATCTAACAGTATCAAAGTTTACCTTTGAAATTAAAGAAAGTAGCATGTCTCACAGCAAGATGTATCACCGCACTTTGGTGAAAAAAGAAGGGCGTGATGTGGCACGAGATCTTCGCTACCGAACTATTTTGTCAGGACGTCATATCAATGGAATGTACCTTTAAACATGATAATATATTCGATCTAACATTATATAAGTTTCCCTTTGTAAATCAAGAAAGTCTGATAGAAGATGTCGGACTACTTGTTTTCACCCCCGTTCATCTGAGTTAACCTCGGGTTTTTAGTGAGACACGTGTTACTCGATCTTTAATTCTATGTGTATGTTTTATAGATCGCTGTTTGTTTGTCCTTTTGTCCTTTTTCTTTTTGCCATTGTGTTGTATGTTATTCTTCGATTTTCTTGTTACCCATTTGGTATATTCAAACTCTTCTTGTTTATGACGTCATCCTATTGAAATGCGCAGGAAAAGACCAATTTTATTTCGCTCACTGACAGATTACTGTATCACGAATTAACAGTCGTATCAAAATTTCTATGGGCATTGTTTCAATATTTCCGGTTCATTACATAAACATGTACTGCACATTTCTCCAAACGAAGCGCTAGCTAGCGTTCTCTGAAGATAATAATATTGACACTGGAAGTTTAATGTGACATTTGCGAATACATGGCCAAAAAAAAAAAAAAAAAAACATCATACACACAACACAGTCGCTCTCAAAGTATTAAATTTGTTATTTTCAATTCAACTCCTTGTCATTTGTCCTGCCTGGTGCATGATCAACTAACCGCAACACAACTCGTTGCTTTCGCGACCCGGAGTGATCATGGTTTACACAACAGGCTTGACCTGATATAAAGTCTTGTACCAACATACTATGTATGTAATTGGTATTGATCTAGCATTACATAAGTGTTCCATTGTAATTCAAGAAACATGGCTGATTTAACCTCTGAAATTAAGGAAATTAGCCTGTGTGATACAAGGTTGACTGATGCAAGATGTTGTATCTCCACATTGTGGTGATAGAAGAATGGCGCGACGTTGGATAATACTTTCTCTGCGGAACTACTTTGTCATGATGTTACATCATTGGAATGCTGGGTGTGGGGGGNGGGGGGGGGGGGGGGGGGGGGGGAGAGGAGACATAAATGTTAGCAACGTAAGGAAATTGACTGCTAAATGTACATTTATTCATATTATGTATCGTGAATTCATGGTCATATTATTTTTTTCAAAGACATAGTTTCCATACTTCTGTCAATTGTAAGGTCCACATTTCTTAAGATAAAAAGCGTTGTCGGATTGTACTGTGACACTGAAAGTGATCGCACAGTAATTCGACACTGGGGAAAGAACGGCAAAACATAACGTGACGTCATGCACAAAATGAAGTCTCCCTCAGAGTATTGTAAAACATTTGTAAAATTTAATACGACCCTTGTTATTTGTTTAAAATTTATTTTTATTGTAATGTTAGATAAACTTATTACATACATAGTGTGTTTGTACAAGAATATGTATCAGGTCTTGCCTGTTGCATGAACAAACCGCTTCACAACTCGCCGCTTACGGGACTCGTCGTGATACGGGTTCACACAACAGACAATACCTGATAGAAAGTCTTGTACCAACACACTATGTATGTAATAGGCATGCATCAGCACACTGTGGTAATAATAGAAAGGCGCAGGTTCTGGGCCGGGTTACTTTTCATGTTGTCATAGTTTTGAAATGTGTGAAAAATACATCTTAATGTAAGCAACGTGAACAAAGCAAGTACAACAGAAATATGACTAAATGACAACAGAAAAAAAAAACAGCGATATACGAAACACTACACTGAAAACCAAAGATCGAGCAACACGAACCCTACGGTGAATTGTTGGCTATCACTGTTTAAACCTCATTTTCATTACAACAAACACAATCTTCATTTTCTATTATTATTAGTTTTGTTAAATTTCCTGAATGTCTAATAAAATCAATCCCAAAAGACAGTACACTGTTATATACATTTGTTGATTATGTCGTTCCTTATTTGATCTTTTTGAGCTGAATTGAATCTGCGCAGGGTTAATGGCTATTTTTATTGTATCATTCTGGATGCTGGATATTTTGTTAATTTCTGTCCACATATATGAGGTTTGGGTTGTATTATTCAACCGATTGATTGATTGATTGATTGATTGATTGATTGATTGATTGATTTTTATTTAGCCTCTATGATCAGCAATAAAAAAACATAGATATCTATAAGAAAAAGCAAGTACAACGTTTAAAACGCAAAGAGACGATTGCTTTTCGTAATGAATCAAGAAGTTGCCTACACTTATAAGTAATATAAACAAACAAGTACTTCACATGGCATTTTATATAATGATGGTATAAACACACTCATTTATAGCAGTCATAAGGACTCGGGAATAGTTTACTAATTTTAATAAACCATACCTGAATAATAACATTTTGTACGTTTACAATAAAGCATGGTTGCATCCGAGTTCTCTGTGAAAAGCATCGACAACCAACCGTAGAATCTTTGTAGTGATGATTTCAGCCTAGGAGCAACGTATCCTTGTTTGAGTAAGAGTAGTTTGAAGATACCAATGGGGATATCAGAATCTGTAGACCGAAGAAGAACAGACAACACAATGGCCAAAAGATACCAATGGGGATATCAGAATCTGTAGACCGAAGAAGAACAGACAACACTATGGCCAAAAGATACCAATGGGGATATCAGAATCTGTAGATCGAAGAAGAACAGACAACACTATGGCCAAAAGATACCAATGGGGATATCAGAATCTGTAGATCGAAGAAGAACAGACAACACTATGGCCAAAAGACACCAATGGGGATATCAGAATCTGTAGATCGAAGAAGAACAGACAACACTATGGCCAAAAGAAAAAAAGACAAAAGTACAAAAAAACATCTACAAAGCACTACACAGAAAGCTAAAGATCCGGAAGGATAACCAGTTCCTGCTCCACACTAATGGCACCCGTCGTTTTAATCTAGTTACGAACCTGGCGATAAGCTACGAATGAGGAAAGGACCGGGAACTGTTGACGACAAGTGGAACATTTGCGTCAGAATCTGAATTTTGTCCAGAAAATCACTGATTTGTGAAATATAGCATAAATGAATGGGAAGTTTCCTATTGGAAAAGTGAAATCATCACGATTGTCATAGAGTTTTGTTTTTAATCTTCATCCGTTGTCGATTTCAATGTAAGTAATATACTTTTGGTTGTCAGTAATGCATAGATAAGACAATAACCAAATCGATAATTGTTCAATGACAGAACACCATCTATATAACGGAAGCAGAAATTAAAGGCTTTGGCTTATTTTTAATCTTTATTCTTCAACATTATTGATACTGAAAATTCAATAATCGATTTTGATGTATTGCACAGCGTGATGTAACCATGTATGGGTATTGGTTTTTTTTCTCACTTACACGAGGAAGTTACAGTTGTCCCTGACAGGTTAACAACATGATGTGGACGGAATGAATTAAATTTAATTAACATTAAATAAAATGAAGGAAATCTCACTTCATTATGTTACTTGCATAATGATTTTAAATATACATGTAGTACAGTGTACATCAGGTGAGTACTATTTATTTATTTATTTATTTATTTATTTATTTATTATACGTAAAAAGTGACAAAATTTTCTCCCATTTGTTTGTAGGAGAATTCATATCTTAGTGATCGAGGTTTGGGTTATAGTGTTTAACGCCACTTTCAACATTACTTTCATTATTTCGTGGCGGTCAGTTTTATTGGTGGAGGAAACCAAGTCAAGTTAAATCAGACAAAAAATCCAAAATAAATCACGAGTAACTGAACAACGCAATGATTCACGAATACATATCTATATTTCTGCTACCAATTGATTCACGTAGAGATACGGTAAGAAATTGTAGCAGTATAAGCGAGGGCTCTACATAGAACAACGTCAAAAACGATTGGAACGAGACTCGTTCTGCTCTTTTTAGACTATTTAGCAGATATTTTGGTCTTTTTGGCATTCCAGGTTAACCACAATATTCGCCATAAGTCCCACAGGAATAAGGTACCAGAAATGCTTTATTTTGTCCATGACCTAATAATACTAACGTTTATTTGATCATCTTTAATTAGCATTCAAAATCACACAGTTGCAGAATAACATATTGCTGAGATATGGGAACATCGTTGTAAATCCAGTTCACTTCCTGTTGACAAAAGATATGAAAAGGGGCAATCAAGGGAAAACTGACATGCATAATTTTATTTTTTAATTTAGAGTGTAATGTCAATGGATGAATGCAGTGTCCTAAAATATAAAGTGTATGTGTATTCGGGGCAAAACTGGGGAAAGGTTCGGCGAATCTCGCCTTTATTCCAGTTTTAAAGCAGCCTCATACTCATAAGCTTAATGATATATTTACAGGCGAATTATGTAATGCACAATCCACCTCTCATGCACGGTTTAGCATGAGGGAAAATTCCGAGAATATTGAATGTCATTTACTGCAGTTCCTCCAATAAATCAAGAGAATTAAAAATTATGTGAAAATGTATCACGCCTCCGGTTAATAAACCGGAGAGGTGAATAGTTCATTACACAATTCACCAGTGAATAGATTATTTATGAACATGTCTTTTTGATAGGAAAACCTATACTGAGGTATAATAAAACTAACTATATATTTAATTAAATCATTAAGAAAAGTTTGAAAAAGTCAAAGAGATAATCAGAAGCTGCTAGTCGACGGACAAACAATACAATGACCAAAAAGAAAAAGGCCAAAAGGACCGAACAATGAGCTACAAAATAAAACACATAAATCTAAAGTTCGTGTTACGCGAATCCCAATAACACATGTGTGAATACTTGTTTTCCGGAAGGCTCAGCAGCACGTGTTTCTATAGTAAGACAAGTTTCCGTATGTTCATCAAGAACATCGACACTGTCAAAGTTGAATAAAAAAATGTATATTGCTATAAGGTTTTAGTAAACCATTAAAGTCGTGATGTATTCGACATTTTAAATCCCACAGCCTTTATTCATGTCGTGCATGAATTTTGCTATTCAACTTCTGCTTTAATTATCTTAAATGTTACATGTGTATTCCAGGACAATTGAACATAGCACTGAACAAGGAGTGTCAACAAAGCTCTACCTATTCCGAGCGTGTATTGGAATTTGGGCCACAGCTTGCAGTTGACGGTAATACAAACATAAAGCATCACGAAGGAGGAACATGTACTCACACACCTATCAATCAACCACCGTACTGGTGAACAGTCAATCTTGGATCGACGTATACAATTGACTATATAACTACATTTTTTTTTTTGTATTTATAACCGAGAAGATTGTTGTAGTGAGTATATTTGTATTTACTTACAATTAATGAAACCTGTGCTTAGTATAGACACGTGTTTGACTTATACAAACCGAATCTTCTTGGGACCAGCTTTGATGTTTAGCATAGACAAGTGCTTGGCTTATACAAACCGAACCTCCTTGGGACCAGCTTTCGCGTTCAGAATAGACAAGTGTTTAGTTTATATAAACTGAACCTACTTGGGACCATATCTGGTGTTTAGTGTAGACAAGTGTTTGGCTTATATAAACGGAACTTCCTTGGGACGATCGTTGGTGTTTTGCATAGACAAGTGTTTTGTTTATACAAAACGAACCTCCTTGGGTCCAGCTTTTGTGTTCAGAATAGACAAGTGTTTGACTTATACAAACCGAACCTCCTTGGGCCCAGCTTTTGTGTTCAGAATAGACACGTGTTAAGCTTATAGAAACTGAACCTTCTTAGGACGAGCTCTTTGTGTACAGAATAGATAAGTGTTTGGATTATGCAAACTGAACCCCCTTGGTAGCAGTTTTTATGTTCCGAATAGAGAGGTGTTTGGCTTATACATGTGAATTGAATAAGGATTTCCTACATAGTGACATTATGTAATGTTCGGTTTATACAGGATTACGTTTATTCAGTGTTCAGTTTATACAAGATTATGTGTTCTATAACACCATAATCCTAACATCTAACACATATATTATATCGTGTATTCATATCTAGAAATCTTGTTTAATGTATTTATTAACACACTTTGGAGCTCTTCACATCATATATTATATAAAATGAAGCAAACCTATACAAACCAACCTCCTTGGGACTAGCTTTTTAGTTCCGAATAGACAAGTGTTTGGCTTATACACGTGAATTTGATAAGGATTTTCTACATTGTGACTTGATGTAATGTTAGGTTTATACAGGATTATGTGTTTTTGCAGGGTTCGGTTTAGACATGTTTCACTGTATATATCATCTACAAGGTCTCTGAACTTTGATATACAAGGGACGCTGTTGCAAACATGTTATTTTATGGAATGAATTAGTGTTGTGGTATTTAACGCTACATTCAACAATATTTAAGTTATATCGTGGCGGCCAGTTTTATTGGTGGAAGAAACCGGAGTATCCTGAGAAAACCACAGATCAGCCGCACGTTACTTGCAAACGTTATCACATAAGGTTCAAACTCCCAACGTTAGTGGTGA
This sequence comes from Gigantidas platifrons, assembly GCA_002080005.1. NCBI lineage: Eukaryota > Metazoa > Mollusca > Bivalvia > Mytilida > Modiolidae > Gigantidas > Gigantidas platifrons. Next base: position 113,869 of record MJUT01008156.1, read on the forward strand.
TAGGCACTGATTGTGTAAGTAATTATAAATACAATTAATATGCGATAATGACCATGGCGACCCCTTTATGGATCGTTAATTTATATGGGACACGAACCGTGTCTGCTTTCTCTTATTTTACATGTCTCGAAGTCTTGTTGATTATATTTATTATAAATGCACGTTATTTATTTATTCAGATTATATATTGAATAAAAAGAAAAACAAGCAAAAATGTTACACTGTCGTAACAGTTCAAAATCCAATCGAACAAATCTCAGAAAGAGGCAAAATCGATATCTTTAACATACAAATACATATACACTTAATTTCCTTGCTTGATACAGACACTTACAAAATAGCTTTATGAAGTAGGAAAAATATAAACTGTTCAAACAAAATTGTATATTGTGAATAGATAGGTAAACAAAGTATTTATAATTAGATAATGAATATCAGATTTAATAGATTCTTGTATGAATACGATACAATTCTTATCAATTATCTGTTTAATCAATCAAAGAAGATAAAAATCATTATTATTTAATGATTTTATTTAAGCAATATTGTTGGCTATCATGCTGTCACCTGATATTCCGTAAAATTTGATCTTGTTTGATTAAAACTCGTATTGACCAGGTTTCACTTTCACTTCCATTGCATTATGCTTGACGTCATACTGAAGTGATTAATTTCATATTGACTTGGTTTCACTTTTACTTTTCATTTTAATGTAATAAAACAATTACAGTATTTTGTATCGGTCAATACGAGTTTTTATGGACCTTAGAAATCAATATTCACCTCAGCCATATCGATTTTAAGGTCCATAAAAACTCGTATTGACCTCAACAAAAGATTATAATTGTATAATATTAAATACAATAAATATACCTAGTGACAGTATAAATAAATGATAGGTATACAATTACATACTTTTGTAGAAGTCAATATGAGTTTTTATTGACCTGTAAAATAATATTGACCGAAGCCAAAGGCTGAGGTCAATATTGGTTTTGCAGGTCACTAAAAACTCATATTGACTTCTACAAAAGTATGTAATTGTTTTATTACATATACAATAAGGCTTATCATGTCACCCGGTCTAAATTACTTTCAGCAGGTCAATACCATTATTTATTTACTTCTAGACTTTACTTAGCTAAAGTACGGATATTTACAGTCATTATGTAATACTATTTATAATTAGATAATAGGATTACAATGCATGACAATATACAATTTTAACAGTTAGATCTTAAAATGTTGTCCTCGTTTCCTTTTGAATCAACGGTGGAAAAGTCTGTCACTCTGTTCGGCAGCTCCATTCCTCGATGTCTCCGTTTAAAGTAGTACAGTCAATACAGTCCGCATGTGTCGGTGTCGTCGGGTTGGATTTGAGACGAACAGTAGTCGCATTGTGGTCCTTTGACGATCATACCATGATATGTAGTTGGATCCCGGGGTAATCAATTAATATTATATAATGACTCTGATAATGTAGATAAACAGTATATCTTTATTACAAAATATGTAAAGAAAACAAATAATAAAACCGATGCGACTTTCGAAAGGGTAAGATGCTCCATTCATATTGTATATTGTAATCGTGACATGAAATATGAGCATAAACGCTACTTATTTGACATGAGATATCAGCATAAATGCTACTAATTTGCCATGAAATATCAGCATACATTGTTTCTTACTTGACATGAGATATGAGCATAAATTGCTACTTATTTGCCATAAAATATCAGCATAAATTGTTCCTTACTTGACAGTAGATATGAGCATAAATGCTACTTATTTGCCAATGTGACATGATATATCAGCATAAATTGTTCCTTACTTGACATGAGACATCATCATATTCTGCTACTTATGTGACATGAGATATGAGATATGAGCATACATTGTTACTTACGCAACATGAGAAATGAACATAAACTGTGACTTTTCCCTTTTCAGCGGAGCGCCTGTCGAATTATTATATATATGCTTACATCACCAGTAATGCCACATGGACTGACTATGACCCTGATCAAGGTGAACTCTGCTATTATAACGATGGGTTTTCTCCACTGGTGTTAGCAATCGCCTGCAACACGAATCTTCAGGCCTAGTATGTAAAAATATCCCAGATAGACCCTCAACCTATTAGTATTGATACTGCACTGACACTTTGTGAAGTTGAAATCTATGGTTCAACAGAAATCTCAAGAATGACGAGACAGAGTTTGTAGAAATAAATACATTGTAAATGGAAAAAAAAGGAAATTCCACATTGTGGAAAAATTCCAAACTCTGATAGAAAATTCAAATTGAAAATCGCAGAACAGAGGCAAAATCGACACCCTAACACACGTATCCATGAATACCCACGTTCCTGGTATAATACGGGTACTTCAGTAAAAAGTAACGTGGTTAAACTAGTCTGATAATTGCGAAACTCTGTCTAGCAGCATGTCTGTTAATTTTGATAAAGTTCATCCATGATTTGTATTAAACATTTTATTTTATCAATCAACTTAGAACTTATAACGAGTCTTAAGGTACTACAGAGAATATTTCCGAAACCTGAAAATCGAGGTAGGACAGACATAAAATGGCCAAAGAGGATAAAAAGATACACAATGATTTACAAAATACTAAAGATTGAACAACAGGAATCCAACTAAAGACAATGGAATAAACTCGTGTGCTCCGGAAGGGTTAGTCGTTCCTGCTCCACTAGTTACCCGTTACTGTATACGTAAATAAATACAAATAACATAAATAAATATACGTTAGAGAAACATATTGATCATATTGGGCATAGAAGACACAGGACGATGACAAATAAAACACAACAATACAACACAGAAAGCTAACAAGATGAGCAACACGGACCCCTTCAAAACTTGGGGGTGAAAGCAGTTGTTCGCGAAGGGTAAGCAGTTCCTGTCTCTAAAACACGAACCTCTAAGAAAACAAATAACTATATCTATCAATTTTGCCATGAAAAGAATCGACTGTTTAATTATATATGAAAAATTGTTTACAGATCACTATTGTAAAATGTCCAATAGGACATCAGGACAATACTTGAAAGTTCATCGTGATTCCAAATCAGTAGTACATTGTGCTATTCTTTGCCAACAGATTGAAGGCTGTTTGGGATTTGACTACACAAAGGAAGGAGTATGTTCACTAGCACAGATAAATATTAGAGTCGATACCGTGGACCCACATATATCATATTATATGAGATGCTGAACTAAGGTTATTATTCCCCATCCTATTCCCACTTTCTTTTTTTTGTGTTCTTAGTTAAATTGGGAAATCAATATTGTCCAATCAAACTGTCGTAATGATATGTAATATTGATATTGGTGTAAGACACTTATGAAAATTCCAATTTAAAACACAAGTGTTTAACGTACAAATATGTGGATGAAATAAGGTTAATAACAAAATTACCGAACTCCTTACTCCCAACAATCTTCCAAAGGGAAAGTCAACATTCATAATTATATAAACAGACAGAATCAGTCAACAACCGGAAAACTGGGAAAACCGTAAGTAAACTGACTTGGTACAGACATGTCCAAAGAAATGATGGGTTGAATCAGATTTTACGGCGCCAAACATTCCGCTTTCATTACGGTTCAAAGGTTCCGGCTGTCACTATAACAGCATTTATAACAATACTCTACGTTTAAAAGACAATACCTCCTTGATAATTATCATTGTCAAGCTGCCCTAACGATAAACGAATCTTCATATGATAATAAACAAGCATGAACAGTTTTAAGGAATTCCTATTTAAGTGCACGCTAAGATTGGCATACACACTTTTTTGATGAAATACTATAGGGCCAAAAGAACACTAACTCCGTTAATATTATCATAGTTAATACAAACTGCCCTAACGATAAGCGAATCTTCATATGG
>MJUT01008156.1:139791-153048 GCA_002080005.1 Gigantidas platifrons
GTTCCCATATTTTACATCATATATTCATGTCTCGAAGTCTTGTTTAATATATGTATTATAAATGCACTTTATTTATTTATTTATTTATTCACATTATATATTAAATAAAAAGAAAAACAAACAAAAATGCCACACTGTCGTAACAGTTCAAAATCCAATCGAAAAATCTCAGAAAGATGCCAACTCGACGCCATTAATATACAAATACATATACACTTATAGGTATACAGACTGTCAGAATTGATTTTTGTTTTGCTTATATTAAAAGTTGCCAATATTCGATGTTTTATAGTAATAAAATGTTCTGAACAAGAAGCCAGGTTTAAAAAAAAATATAACCTCGTAATTAGTGAAAAGAATTCGAATGTCTGTCGGTGGAATCGCCATTAACACACCTAATTACACTCACGGGTCAAAAGTATTTCCTCACTAAGATATTGCCCTATATATTTCATATCAAACTATTTATTTTCATAACATTCTCATGAAGTCATTCCTTAGCCGATTTTCATGAAATTTTCACCTTTAATAATATAATTATTAAGAGTTTATTTTGATATCTTCATGTAATTTTTTCGAACTTTTTTATTAAAAGCATTTATGATTTAAACGCAAATGTACATTCTTGACGTCAAAATTTTATATGATTATATAATAAGTTTTGGTGAAAAAAATAAACTTAGTCTTTAAATCAATTCGTAAGGGACAGTAGACATAAACTTATTTGAAAGTTATACCAAGGGGAAACTATATTTATTTCTGCATTTAATGCTGAAAATTTCATGAAAATCAGATAAGGAATGACTTCAGGAGAATGTTTTGAAAATAAGTGGTTTTATATGAAAAATATAGGGAAATATCTTAGTGAGGAAATACTTTTGACCCGTGAGTGTATAAGTCGGTTTCTTTTCCGAAGTTTGCCGAAAACTGAAAACTGCTATAAATAACCAGGAAGCATGTTCTTCTGTATGTTGCATGTAAATTCGCTATAATTAATATAATTTAAGAAATATATCTATGAAATTGGATCCCGTGATAATTAGTTAATATTATATAATGGTATTTAGTAAGAATGACACTTAAGATCGAAAATACGTGATGATATTAATAAAAACAAACCTTATCTCTGCAAAGGAGCCCGATAAAAGGAAAATTGTAAACAAATTGTATTGCATATTATTGACAACACTTGAGTTGTCTTGATTATATTTTTTTTTCGAAAAAACACACATGAAGATCATTATTTTAGTCTCTATTTTTAAAGAGATATCACCTAGTGTTTTCTCCTGGAAAAAATAATATATAAAAATTTACGATGCAATTATACGTCAAAATACGATTCGGCCGAAAAAAGATACTTAAGTATGCTTACGTGTTGAAAATTGGAGTAGGTCGGTATAACATTGTTTTTAAATTTTACACAAAGCTTGCTGAATCCTCCTTTTTTTTTCGTTTTCGTGTAGAATCCGTCAATGTTTTTGTTTGTGCCATGTGCTTTTTCTTCGACAAACAATTTCGCACATACGCAAGCGCTTTACTGAATGAGTTCACTGAGTAGGTCGTATGCATGTATGAATATTGAGCGGATAAAGATTGGAGTCTTGACTGGATGGTAGAAAATCGAACAGCGACGTATTTCCTTCGCTCTAGGCTATTTATGTATGGTATTATGACAAATTTCAGCTGTAGTTGGTATAAAACATCGAATATTGGCAACTTTAAACAAAAATAATAAATTCTAACCGCCTGTATGCCTTTAATTTCCTTGATTGGTGCAGGCACTTAAAAATAGTTTAATGAAATAGGCAAAATAATGTAGATATACAGTATATCTATATTACAACATTTGTAAAGAAAACAAGAAAATTAAACCGATGCGATTTTCGAAAGGGTAAGATGCTCCATTCATATTGCATATTGTAATCCTGACATGAGATATGAGCATAAATTTCTACTTATTTGGCATGAGATATGAGCATAAATGCTACTTATTTGCCATGACATATCAGCATAAATTGTTCCTTACTTGACATGAGATATAAGCATAAATTGCTACTTATTTGCCATGAGACAGCAGCATCAATTGTTCCTTATGCGACATGAGAAATGAGCATAAACTCTGACGACTTTTCTCTTTTCAGCGGAGCGCCTGTCGAATTATTACATATATGCTTACATCACCAGTAATGCCATATGGACTGACAATAACGCTGGTCCAAGTGAACTCTGCTATTATCACGATGAATTTTCTCCACTGGTGTTAACTATTGCCTGTAACAAGAACCTGCAGGCCCAGTATGTAAAGATACTCTAAACAGACCCTCTACCTATTAGGATGAAAACTGCACTGACACTCTGTGAAGTTGAAATATATGGTTCAACAGAGTTACAAGGAATGTCGAGACTGAGTATGTATCAATAAATAAATGAAAAAAACAAGAAATACCGTTGTCGACACAATTCCAAATTCTAATCGAAAACTCGTAGAAACAGGGTCAAATTCGACACCTCTTATACACGACCGCTCTCTTTCTTGGCTTGATACAATCCCTTCAGACGGGGTTAATCTAGTCACCTGGGCACACACATCCACTCTTAGTAAAATAATTAAATAAAAAACAAGAAATAATACATTGGGGAACAATCCCAAGATATAATAACAATTCTGCATAAAAATCACAGAAACAGACGCAACATTGATACCTCTAACATCCATATCCATGACTGCTCACGTTTCTAGAATGCTACGGGTACTTCAATAAAAAGTAGCTGGATAAAACCAGTCTGATGGGCCCAATCCACACCCCTAACACACATATCTATGACGTTCCTTACGTTCCTAGCATGCTACGGGTACTTCAATAAAAAGTAGCGGGATTAAACTAGTCTGATTGGCCCAATCTTCACACCTAACGTTCCTTACGTTCCTATAACGCTCCTTACGTTCCTAGCATGCTACGGGTACTTCAATAAACAAGTAGAGGGATTAAACTAGTCTGATGGGCCCAATCTACACCCCTAACACTATCTATGACATTCCGTAGCACACATATCTATAACGTTCTTAGCATGCTACGGGTACTTCAATAAAAAGTAGCGGGATTAAACTAGTCTGATGGGCCCTTTCTACACCCGTAACACACATATCTATGACGTTCCTTACGCTCCTAGCATGCTACGGGTATTTCACTAAAAAGGTAGCGGGATTAAATTAGTATGATGGGCCCACTCTACTCACCTAACACACATATCTATGACGTTCATTACGTTCCTAATATGTTACGGATACTTCTATAAAGAAGTAGCGGGATTCAATTAGTCTGATGGGCCCAAACTTACACTCTTAGTAAACTGATGCGGTTATGAAAATGTCTTTCACGCATGAGTAAAGTACCAAACATTTCTCATTTCACTGAGTGAGGAGTGTTGTTTTGTAAAGACCTAATTGTAAGAGTGTTCAACACCTGATTAAACTTATTGCCAAGTTTGTGTAGATAATACAATGGAAGCAAAATAAATCAAACAACATGACATACCACAACAAAGAACAAAAACAAATAAGGGTAATAACAAAATTACCGAACACAGAGCAATCTTCCAAAGGGAAATTCAAAACTCATAAATCAATAAACAGACAAATCAGTGAACAACCGGGAAACTGGAAACGATTATTTCGAATGGGTGAGATCTTGCATCTATATTGCATTTTGTAATCGTGGAGCCTTAGTTAAGATGTCGGTTCATAGTAAACACAGGTATTTGGTATGAGCGATGAAATGTTGAAATCCTTCTGGAGTAGATGACATACATGCATATATGAATTGTCGTTAAAGATCGAATTGTCAAGAAGAGGTTTACGATCCCATTAACTGGTAGCACGAGTTCCGTGTTGTGATGTCCGTTACGATTTCTGCATAAAACGATGTTCGGTTCGTCTTTACTTCCTGTTGTTTGCATGAGGACGCATGTCTTATTTTCATTATTTGTGTGTGTTTGTGTATAGCGATGTCCAACATAAATTGTGTTTTCTTTTTATTTTCGTTTTTGTTACGTCGTCTTGCTTACCCTATGCCGCCAGTTTCTCTGGATTGTCATTTTTTTTGTTCCTGCAATATTCCCTTGTGATTATTTACGCATGTCAGTACATGGATGTACAAATGTGATTTTGTGTTCAAAGATTTGAGTTGAAAGATGCACGCATGCATAACCTTCGTCAGTACACTTATATTCATGAGATTGGTAATCCAAACAATTTTAAAATCTGTGGGAGCAAATAAGCCAAAGGGTTTAAAAAGGATAGCCAGAATCAGCTAAGGTCATCTATGCCGGAGAGAGGAGGAAACTTAGTTTTATTAATAATTACATTATTTTGGAACGTATATTTAAATAATAAACATATCTGATAAACGATGTCAGTGCAACGACACTGACTAGTGGGCAGGTGGTATCCTTGGGAACTAATAGTCTACCAGTAGAGGTATCGACCCAGTGATAGTAATACACATGTAGATATCGACCATAGTACGCACGACAGATTCCTATAATAAGCTTCATTAAACTTTCTTTTCACAATTCCTTAATGTGAATCTAATTCTCGTCAGAATCAAGTTTAACTTAGATTAGATAAAGAAGTTGCTGTCAACGAGAAAAATATGTATTCCCCTTTTCACGCAATCTAATTAAATTTATAATTTTGTTATACTCTAATATCTAACGGCATCCAGTATGGGACACGTCAGGGGCCACAACCGAGTACATGCTAATAGATGTTGCCCGATTGGTCAACATATAAAACTGTCTTACACATGATTAGACGGTCAATATGAATGAAATATAACATGAGATGACCGCAAGCAGATTGTTGCTAGATATTTGTGTATTGCGAAGGCTATATTTCTATAAATACAACAATCATCTAATTTTAAGTTGATTGCATTTTAAAAGTACTGATAATTGGGAACATCTTTGGAGCAGCATGTCTATTAACATTGATAAAGTTCACCCATGCTTTGTATTAAACATTTTATTTAAAGCTTATCAATCAATTTAGAACTTATAAAGAGTTTGAATGTACCAAAAGGAAATTTCAGAAACCTGCAAATCGAAGTAGGACAGACAATGAAATGGCCAAAGAGAATAAAAAGATACACAATGATTTATAAAATATTAAAGACCGAGCAACACGAATCCCACTAAAGACAATTCGATGAAATGGTGTGCTCCGGAAGGGTTGTTAGTTCCTGCTCCACTAGTTACGCCGGTCTTGTTACTGTATACGTAAATAAATACAAATAACTTAAATAAATAAACGTTATAGAAACACGAAGGGGCAATCAGAAACATTGATAATAATTGAAGACAAACAAAACACAAAAATACAACACAGAAAGCTAAAAAGATGAGCAACACGGACCCCTTCAAAACTTGGGGGTGAAACCAGTTGTTCGCGAAGGGTAAGCAGTTCCTGTCTCTAAAGGATGAACCTCTAACAAACCAAATAACTATATCTATCAATATCGCCATGACAAAATCGACTGTTTAATTATCTATGAAAATTTGCTTACACATCACTACTGTAAAATGTCCACCAGGACATCCGGACCCTATTTGATAGTCCATCGTGATTCCAAATCGGAAGTACACTGTGCTAGTCTTTGCCAACAGATTGAAGGCTGTTTGGGATTTGATTACACAAAGGAAGGAGTATGTTCACTAGCACAGACAAATATTAGAGTCGATACCGTGGACCCACAGATATCATATTATATGAGATGCTGAACTAAGTTTATTTTACCCAATCCTATTAACAGTTTTTTTGCTTTATTTTGTTCTTAATTAAAATGGGAAATAACCCCTGAAATGATTATACAATTAAGCTGTCGTAATAATATGTAATATTGATATTGGTGTAACACACTTTTGAAAATTCTAATTTTAAACACAAGTGTTTAACGTACAAGTATGTTGATGAAATAAGGGTAATAACAAAATTACCGGACTCCGAACAATTTTCCAAAGGGAAAGTCAAAACTCATAAGCATATAAACAGACAAATTCAGTCAACAACCGGAAAACTGGGAAAACCGTAATGACACTGATTTGGTACAGGCATTTCCAAAGAAATGGACGGTTGAATCAGATTTTACGGCTCTAAACCTCCCACTTTCATTACGGTTCAAAGTTTCCGGCTGTCACTATAACAGAATTTATAACAATACTCTACCTTTAAAGGACAATACCTCTTTGAAAATTATCCTTATCAAGCCCCTAGCGATAAGGGAATCTTCATATGATAATAAACAAGCATGAACAGTTTTAAGGAATTCCTATTTAATTGCTCGCTGAGATTGGCATACCCACGTTTTGATGAAATACTCTACGCTCAAAAGAGCAATAACTCCTTGAAAATTATCAGGGTCAATACAAACTGCCCTAACAATAAGCGAAACTTTATATGGTAATAAAAAAGCGTACACACTTTTTAAAGAAATATTCTAAGTAAAAATGTACAAAAACTACTTCAAATGGTAGATGTAGTTGCACGCACAATCGTTTTGATGAAATAATTTTTAAAACAGCATATTTCCGCAATAATGTTTGAATCTTCATATGGTAAGTAACCATGCTATGTGTTGAGGAATTCCCATCTAACATGACGAAGGAGTTGTGCGTACTTTTACTACAGATGGATGAACGGACAGGACGAAAAAAATTTATCAAAATATCACAAATGCACATTTTAGCTATATGACGAATACTTGTGTTTATTATATATCTCCATTAGAACGTTTGTAAAATTAAAATGTACTTTTATTCACAATGTTGGACTTGTCATTTACTGTAAGATAAACTCTTTTTGTTTATTACATCGCGCTGAAGACTTAGATGGAATCATTGTAAACCATCCGAATTGTCTTGTTACTTTTATATGTATAAAACATTACATGCTCTTGTTCGCTTCGAAAGTTGTAGGTATGTTCAATGATGATGGAAACAGTATTGATTCTGGTATCTCACATAGTGGGTTAAGCTTATGATGTTTAAAGCCACTTACAACAATTTTTAGTTATATCGTGGCGATCAGTTTTGTTGGTGGAGAAAACAAGAGTACTCTAAGGAAATCAATAACCTGCGGCAAGTCACTGACAAACTTTATTACATAATGTTGTATCGAACTCACAATTTTAGTGGTGATAGGCACTGATTGTTATCAATCCAACTACCATACGACCACGACCATGAGTGCCCCATCTCACATAGTGGAAACAGTTTGTTCAATCGCTGTCTACTAGCAAACACAACCTCATACACTTTGGAACAGCATGTAGTAGTGATAAAGAGTGTATATTGACACAGGAATGTATGCAAACCCACAAGGCTCGATCAATAAAGGACTTTGTGCAAATCGCAACAAACGAAACTAGCTAGTCTGTTGACTCAGCTTTATCAATGCTATTAAATAATTGTGGAGCAGGATCTGCTTATTCTTCCTAAGCACATGAGTGCATCCGCGTTTTTTAGTGGGGTTAGTGTTACTCGATCTTTAGTTTTATATGTATGCCTTGTAGATCGTTGTTTTCCTTTTTCTTCTGGCCATTGTGTTGTCTGTTCTTCGATTTGTGGATTCTGAATATCCCTTTCGGTTTTTCGTGGGGTTAGTGTTACTCGATCTTTAGTTTTATATGTATGCCTTGTAAATCGTTGATTGTCCTATTGTACTTTTTCTTTTTAGCCATTGTGTTATCTGTTCTTCGATTTACGGATTCTGAATATCCCTTTGATATCTTCAAACTTGTCTTATGTTTTTTCTTTCTATTTTTTCATAACTTTTCACACCTTTCTTATGTTTTTTTTATTGTTTCCTAACCTAATAATGCAAGGAGTTATCTTTCTTTTTGCGGTTCGCACAACAAAAGAGAAAACAATCCCAACATTATATGCGTTTTTATTTTTAAAGANAATGTTATTGAATAATATATGCTGAATATTACGTGTCGGGATCTATGTCACATGCCGTATCAACACGAGAACCCTATATTGCGCCAAGGGCCACCGGCCAGGGGGTATGTGGGTCGAGGGTTGGTACGACATCTAATTGGGATTTCGACATGTGATGTTCAGTATATTATATATATATTTTTTTTTATAAGGTTATCTTATAATTTGCCATTATATTTTGTCTTGTTGTGTAATTGTTCAGTATTGTCTGTATTGTCTGTAAAAAATTAAAATGTCAAAAAAAAAAATAAAAAAAAATAAGGAAATAAACACTGTTATTGTACTGTCCATGTGACTGGATTCGTACAGAAAAAGGGGATCGTTGTGTTGTTTTTTCGGCGAAAAAATGTTAATTTACATTACCGAATATTCTAGATCGATATCATAAGGAAATAAACACTGTTATTGTACTGTCCATGTTATTGTTGTCATTCATATATGTGATAGTGTGTGGTCTTTTTGACGTGGAAGCGAGTATGTGCAGGGATTTATTATGAAAATACCAAAAGGGTAATCATAATCTGTATATCGAAGAAGAACAGACAACACAATGGCCAAAAGAAAAAGTACCAAAGGACAAACAACGATCTAGGAACACGAACCCCAGTAAAAAATCAGGGGTGAACACAGGTGCTCCGAAAAGGTAAGCAGTTCCTGCACCTCTAGTGGCACCCGTCGTATTAATCTAATTACACACCCGGTGATAAATCAGGAACGAGGAAAGAACTGGAAAGTGTTTACGACAAGTAGAATATATCCGTGGTCATTTCTGACACAGGTAGTCCATAGCGGTCAACCAAGTCATGGTGGCGACCGTAAAACTTTCGAGGTGATGATCATTTGATTATATATGCATTGCCGTTGAAGCAAATATTTATCTAGTGTATGTGTATTGGGATATCATTAACCGATTTAACTCTGCCACTTGCTTTGCCTCTCCCAAGCCAGGACCTTTATTTCCAACATCATATGTCATGGTCTTTTGTTGTTCTGTGAGTGAAAATGTAGAGGTAATTTTTAGTTTTGTTGATATTTGTGGAATATTTTACCATCACTGTTTATACATTTTTCCTCTAATTTTCTTGATTATTTGGTAATGTAAATTGTGTTGATAAATGATGCTTGAATTGACTGGAACAGAAGGTGTGACTTCACTTCCCTTTGTCAATATGGTAGCTGCCTTTTCGGGGGAAAATTTTTAATATTTGGCATCAACTCACCAAATAAACAGTTTTTGCCATCCTTTTAACCAGAAAATGTAGTTTATTATTTTTAACGAGTAAATACGTTTTAATGACACTACATTATAATTCGGTTCCCTTCCCCTTTAACGTCCAAGTCAACTGTTATGTTTGAATATAAAACAATTAAAAACAAAATAAAAATAACTGTCAAAATAATTATAAAATCAAACTAAACATCGCAAACACAGAGTCCAATCGATTCCTACCCCTAACATACATATTTGTATCGGCGTATGAATGCCAAAATGTATTGGCGGAGGAAGCCGGAAAAAACCACCGACCTGTGGCAAGTCACTGACAAATTTTATCATATAATGTTGTATGCATGTACCTCTCTTAGTTAAACATATCGACATTTTTTTTATCAAAAATCTTGTCTGTGCTACCAGCTTGAACTTCCCAATTTCTATCCCTGTTTATGTGTCTGACCAAATGTCTTGCAAACCATCCAGGAAGCTAACCTTTGGTCCAATATTATTATTAACCCTTTCTGATATTTCGCACGCTTGTACAGGCAGTGCTTGCAGGTAGTTTACAGGTAGTGTCTGCCTCATATCAAACTGAACTAGTGATTACAATACCCCTATCAGCTTTTTTGAAGAGTGTCTCAGACCCTATGCTATGTGCAACATATACATACTAGTATTATGTCTATGGTCACTAGTAAGCCAAATTTCTATTTTCAGACAAAGTTGGTAAATAATTATATGTACATAAGCATAAAGTTTTGAACATGTTTGCTCATCCAAGATCTAGGATATTTAATTAGTGATTACATTTTGCGAGCTTTGCAGGCAGTGACTGTTTCATATTTAAAAAATAAAGGTATAGATGAAGTTAGCAGATATTGGCTATCCTGTTTGAACCCCTTTTTTTCTCTTTCAATATAGTCACCGGTTTTTGAATTACCTAGTGAAAGAAAACGATCTATGTAGTGGCATGTGAAATGAAAGGAATCAACAAGAATAAAATGAAAAACAAAAAATATCAGAAAGATTTCAGACAAAACAAGCAAACAAAAACATATTCTATAAAGTATTATTTTTTTTAAAAACAAAATATTTGACACTGTCGGAACAGTTCTAAAAGCAAAGATACAAAATCGTAAAAAGATGCAAAATCGATACCCATAACACACATACACTTGACTGTTCACTCTCCTGGCTTTGTACATATACTTCAGTAGAAGTGATTTTTAAATGATTTAGTTCAAATTACCTCTATTTTTGTTTAATGGACGACAACAGCTTTTCATACTATGTACAAAAGATAAAAGATTAAACACAGATATTTCCTATTTTTATACATTGGAGACTTTATACAAGAAAATTCAAAAATCGAAATCGCCATCAAAGTTTGTTTATTTTATCACATTTATATCCTGTAAAATATTGTTTTACAACATCTCAGTGTCCTTTACACCGTTATGCTAGATATCTATACGTATCGTTGTGACACAATTCTACCTCAATGTTGTAAATATTAGAGTAACAGGTATATATACAGTCAAACTTCTATTAAGAGGTCATATTTGGAACAAAGAATAAGTGTTCTTATAAGACAGGTGACTTTTTAACAGAAATTCAATTCTTATGTCATTTTCTATGACAGGACAAGATACAGATGACATTTTAATACATGTGACTGCTTAGTAGAGGTGACCACATGGGCAGGTTTGGTTCCATTTCAATTAATTATGAAAGGTGACACATCAATCCGTTAACTAGTTTTCCTGTTTGATAAATATAATATAGCAAAATGTAATTGTTTTATTGATATATTTACGACAGTTTTCTTTTGAAATTAAAGAAAGTAGCATGATGCTGCATCACCACAATGTGGTGATAAAAGAATGGCGCGACATGGCAAGATATCTTCTCTACCGAACTACTTTGTCATGACGTCAAATCATTGGTATATACTTTTATACATGATAATATATTTCATCTAATATTCTATAAGTTTTCCTGTCTGATACAAGATGTTGTATTACCACACTGTGGTGACAAATGGCGCGATGTCGCACGAGATGTTCAGTGCCGGATACTTTTCATAACGTCATAGTATTCAAATGTTGGAAAAGACGTCTCAATGTAAGCAACGTGAACTAAGCGAGTACAACGTTTACAACTCTAACCTTGAACCAGCATGACACGCGCGGAATCGTTTATAGCGCAAAGAGATGGTTGTTTTTCGAAAAGATTTCAGATATTACTTCCACTTGTAAGTAATATACACACAAACATACTTCACATAGTATTTTATGATGACTGAAACGTATTCTGGTATAAACACACTCATGGACAGCAGTCATAAAGATTCGGGAACACTTTACTCATTATATTAAACCATACCTATATTCTACCCTATTGCACACTAACAATTAAACCTGGTTGCACCCGAGCTATCTATGAAAAGCAACGACAGTCGTAGCATGATTGTAGCGATGGTTTCAAACATAGGAGTAACGTATCCTTTTTTGAGTAAATTTTGCGACAGAAGCTGAACGTTGTCCTGAAAATCACTGTGTTGGGCATAAGCCTTAGAAGGAGGTATGATTTGTGAAATGTAAACTACATACACTGGTTTGAGCACAAAACCTCGAATAAGGCAATGCTTGTGAAATGTAAACTACATGCGCTGGAGCCGGGTACTGTTGGAATATTGCTACTGATGAATGGGAAGTTGCCTATGGGAAAAGAGAAATCATCACGTTTGTCATAGAGTTTTGTTTTTAATCTTCATTCGTTGTCGATTTCAATGTAAGTGTCAGTAAAGTACAGATAAGATAATCATCGCATCGATAATTGTTCAGTGACAGAACATCATTTATATAACGGAAACTGAAATTAACCCTTACATGTCTACAGAGCCTACAAATAGGCTTTTCAAACACTCCCTCGAGTGCCAACGGTTGATTTATAGGCTTTGCATAAAACGGCATTCATCGATAGACGTCACAGTATACATGACATCACAAGTTGAGTGATTTGGCGTTCTGTGAAGGAAGTGGCTGCTCGATCTTGTATTCGATTGTACCCACACAACCAGACGCTAATATTCGCCCATCTACATCCAATTCTGGACAAATAAACTTACCAACCAGAAATGCTCATCCTATAGCATACTTTTATTTATGGCCAGTGCTAGTTTGCTAAAAAAATAATTGTGCAAGAATATGATCGAAACTAACAGATAAGCGTTTGTCTATTTATATTACAGGGGAAAAACACAATAATATATGAAATTGTTGAAACATATTAAGTAATAAGAAAACATAACTCAAATGGCATACCCTATAATGGATACAAATTAACGGTCTTGGAATGACCATGGGGACTCAATAAGGCGATATCAGTAATACAGTAAAATGGATGCATGAAATTTGTGGAATATACTGAAACTTAATAATTGCATCCTGTTTTAAATAAATACACCCTTCTTTAAAATATATGCTACGCGATTCCAATGATTTGTTGCGAGGTACAAATGATGTGTATGTGCATTGCGCATCAAATCAACTGAACGGCGTAACAAATAATTTAAAGAGAGGTGCTAATTAATCAAGCATCTCTTCAATTCATTTACTGATCAGTGTATAATATCCAGTATTAAAGTTAGGTTTAGATCAAGTAGATCTTCCTTTAAATGATTTCGACCTCTCTTATAGTCAATTGAAGAAAACGTCAATTGATGTATTGCTAGGGGACCATTTCAAACACGGTACCATATGCCTGTACATATATTAAAGGTGCGGTACACACGATACATTTTTCGGTCCGATTTTCTATGCAATTTTTCTTGCTTGCAAAACAATTTGTATCGTTTGACCACAAAAGTCGAAAGTCGAACCGAAAACTCGTTTCAAAATCGGTTGGAGTTCTATTTCCATCCCACAGTCTAATGAGAATCGCATCATGAAACGGTAAAAGAAATTCGACCCGATGTTAACTTATGAACTATTAATTGATTGACAATTGCAACGTTTACTTCTTCTATGATAAAATAATAAAAC
>MJUT01008156.1:159306-173774 GCA_002080005.1 Gigantidas platifrons
CAGAACAACGCAATGATTCACAAATACATATATAGTTTTCTGCTACCAACTGATTCATGTAGAGCTACGGTAAGAAATGGTACCAATACAAGCGAGCACTTCACATAGAACAACGTCAAAAACGATTGGAACGACGCCTTTTCATTTCATTTCAAATATTTTATTGATAATAGATCAAATGAACTGGATAACAGGCAAAGCCTATATAGATCCTCTCCAATAACAAGATGGAACAATATACAAAACAGTTGACAATATATATACATACACATATCATAGGTCAGTCTACTCATAGCATATTCAGTTCATGATTTTTCTAACAGATAGATGATTAAAGACTAATAATGATATTTAATTATATTCATGAATAATGAAAGAAATATAATTTCATAACTGAATACACTATAGGTAGCGTAGTCTACCAGATTAAACATAATACTATTTATCAAATATATAGCAGAATATATGTCATACCTGTTAACCCTCCCGCATTTCGCGGGAGACTCCCGCTTTTGACCTCGGCCTCCCGCAAAGAATGTGCCTCCCGCGCGGGAGACTAAAAACTCCCGCTTTGAAATACTTCTCCCACATTATCTCCCGCGATCATAAATTTGATTAAAATCGAAAATTAGGACGCCATTTTTGTTGTTTTTATCAGCTGGGTCATTAAAACATTTGTGTGAATCAGCCGATTTTTACTCGGAATTCTCTCGGTTTTTACTAGAAACGCCGAAAATGTAAGTGGTTTACAATATCGAATGGATAACTACACGAATCAAAGTTGTGAAAAAAGAAAATTTGAAGGCGAGTATCGTTCAATTACTTACTTACTTAAATACGAAAAAAACTATAAAAAAAATACAGTTCACAATCAAGAAGACGTTGAAATTCAGGACCTAGCACCCCTTCTTCAAAGAAAAAGAAACATTAATGCAAATTCTTGGAGGACTGGACAAAATTATACGATTGGGTGCAGCCTACTTCTTTTGGGAATGATATGGCATTTTACAAACTTTGTTCTACAAATTTTAGTGTCAGCCATGGTGGTGTATATGATATTAAAAGACATGCTGATGGAGATTCACACAAAAAAAAGCAGTTGCTTCAACTAGGAAATCAACCAATCTTAAAAATGCAGACCCAGAGAGAATTGTTTCTATGTTAAAAATAATCCAGACAGATATGAGATCTGAGTTGAACAATGACACACTTTGTTCTTTATTATGTGCAAAGCAAAATCAAAACTTATTGTGTTATGAGTACGAACCAAGTGACTCTGTTCTAAGATCAGCAAAACAAGCTGTATTGTCCTACCAAAGTGGTTTGAAGTAATGTTGCTCAGCAACAACAATAAAAGTTGTACAGTAAATTTTGTTTGCTTTAATCTAACAATTTTAGTGTGAAAAAGTTCGTCACGCAAAATCTCCCACATTAAATAGTTGGAATGTGGGAGATCTCCCACATACACAATCTCTGAGGTTAACCGGTATGATATGTATGAACTAATCAATATTTTGAGCTTAATGTTCAAATACATTTGATGATTATGGAAAAAATGAATTAAAAAACTAACATTCAATATGCAACTAGCAATACATAAGTAATTCGGAGCAGAGTTTGAATTATTGCTAAATATTTTTTTTAAGTTGTCAATAGCTAAAGTACTCATATTAACGGTTTTTAAGTAGAAACGAATAAGGAAATCAATGCAAATCGTCCTGTATAATCAATAAAACGAAGAACTGCATTGGTGATAGCAGTATTATCTTCAATGGAATAGTCAGGTGAACCATGTAATAAAATATCAACAGTTAGATTGCCAATACACTTTTGTTAATCTTTAAATAACTGAGAACGGTGTATCAAATAGAGGGGACAGACATAAAAATAATGAAAACTTTCCTCCACAGTATCACCAAATGCACACTGGGAACTGTCGGACAAATGCGACATAAACAGATGATGATTCAGGTTGCTAACTTCATTACGAAGTTGGCAGTAAATAATATTAGTCCTACGGTGACCAATACAAAAATAAGAGGGTGGTTTGACAATGTCTTCGTTCAATTTTTTTCTTAAATAATGTTTATTTATATTAAACCAGTAGAAATATATTTATAGTATAGCTACCCGTGTATTCCCAAATTCGAAAATAAATCACCAGTAACCGAACAACGCAATGATTCACGAATACATATATAGTTTTCTGCTATCAACTGATTCATGTAGAGCTACGATAAGAAATGGTAGCAGTATAAGCGAGCACTTCACATAGAACAACGTCAAAAACTATTGGAACGACGCATTTTCTGCTCTTTTTAGATTATTTGGTAGTTTATTTTTGACATTCCACGATAAGCACAATATTCACCAAATGCTAACTGTTTTACCTGTTTCTAAAGCTCGTGCACATAAATTTTATATTTTCCGACAATGTACGTATATTGTATATATAAGGGAAACGGAAAAGGTATATTTCGGTCAGTGACAGTATAAAACAAAGATTTATCCAATAAATGCAATTTGACTGCAACAATTCCAAAATCAAATATAAAAATCGCAGAAAGATTTCAGACAAAACAAGCAGGGTTCAGGAGGTTCAGACCCCCACACACCCCCTCCCCCAAACATAGAATGTTCAATGTATATGTTGAAAGTGGTAAAAAAAGACATTGAATTGGTTTGATTTAGTCCGGATACCTTTAAACTTCCACCCCCCTTCCCTGCCAGAAATAATTCTGGATCTGACCCAGCTGTCTGCAGTAGACAAAATAAAACTAAAAGTGTCTGTAATATCTGGTAGTTCATATTTGTTACATTCATCAACTATCATTTTTATTGTCATAAATCAATAAACTGGAATGTGTTATCTTCTACTATTACATTTAAAACTTTCTATTTCTTAATTCCCAGGAGTCCTAAATGTCACTCTCTTTTCTTTATATGCTATAATTTTACAAATATTGGTGTGTCGAAGTCCATAACCAACTTATTCCATGTGAAATCATTGTGATTTCTTAAAAATATTGTTTTTGTGTTTTATGATCTTATGCAATTTAACTACACTGAATCAGAATCAACAACACCAACTTTCAGAAGTGGCATTTAAAAGTCTTCATGATCTACTGAGATGACATGGTCACACCCGTAGAATAAAAAAAACATTAAGTTATAGAGAAAGAAAATGAAGAACTAAAAATAATAACTATCTTTTCCAGAAATAGTTTATCATGTACTTGTGCAAAAAGTTTATTTAAAATGCAATTTAAAAAATATCTTAATACATATATGTTTTGGTGGCAACTATATCTACATGAAAAAATAGCATTATTCCAGAAATGTTTGCTGCATGTATCATAATTTATGTCATACCAAACAAGTGTGCACACAATAATGATGTACTAAGAAAAACTTAATTAATTAAACATAACATATCACAGATATGTGCAGGTATATACTGTAATGTATGCATTACACATATATTTTGTAAAGCTTCCCTGAGAGCACTAAAACATGTCATGATAATATACATGTATGTTTTATCAAAAATTGTTTAAAAAATGTTGCATGGAAATTCATGTGAAAATAGACCTATATGTAGATTTTATTTGTACAAAATACACTTGGGACTTAATAAAAAAAATGTATATTCATTATCTCAGTTTCCATGAAGAAAATTTCATTAAAGGAACAAAATAAAAAAGAAATTTACACAAGATGCCCTCTTTTCTAAACAATATCAAAGAATATCGGAACAGCTCATTTAGATAGATATATTAAACAATCCCGATATTTTCGAACAGCCATAATTACGTCATACATGTATATAGTCTCTGATTGGATAACGTTATTAAAGTTGGGAGAATTTTATAACTTAATATGTATGTTTGTTGTGTTCGCCATTTTCGGGTAAACAAAAGCAAATTCGTGAATTATATAATTATTATATCTCTTGTTCATTTATAGAAACGGAGATCTTATACCAATACATTTAGTTCGTGTACATTTTCTGTGCGATTTTTGTTCATCTTTTTGTTTCAAATTTAACCCCATTTGACCCGCTTGAAAACGATCTTTCTTTTTAGACTATAACTATATTTGAGGAGAAGTTATGTTTTTTTACTTACCGTGCATGGTTGACCTCCAAGGCGTGATTACATCAATGCTAGACAATTATTTAATCAATTGATGGAACAATATGTCGGTAAATTGCATTTTTTGTTACGACTTTGCGAAATACACCTAACCAAGCACCACACAACGTACAATAACTCTTCCCGCTCTATCCTGATTGCAAAATCAGAAAATATGACCCGAATATCCAATGATTTCTACGAGTTCTTGTTGCTTATCCATTGAAACTTTGACGACATATTATTAGAGGAAGGTCCAGACTATTGATATATGGCTGAACATCTTTCACGGAAAATCGGCAAGTGTGTAGACACACACTGTTTTGTAAACTTTTATATTTAACGTTCAGATTTCGACTCTTTTAAAATTATGTTCAACCGGATTTGTAAAATTGAAGTGTTTCCGCTAATTTTAAGCCATACCTGAAGAAGATTCGTCCAGAGATAGTTGTGTGGTTGTCAGTTGGTGTCAAATGTTTGATCTGGACGTCGCCATGTTTATTTACATCGTCTGCACATAACACACACTCGTGAATATTCATAGATATTATACGTTATTTATATCACACTCGGATTTTCCTATTTTGAAAATAGAAAGTTTGGAATCTGTAATTTCGTTAACTAGTACAACTTTTGCAACATAGCGACTTAATTCCTCGGTATTTAGGTTCAAAGAAATTATGTAACAGAATGCATAGGATGGCGTAAGTGAGGGGGAAAGGGGTAAGCATAAAAAGCGTAAGTGAGGGGGAAAGGGATATTCGTTAAAAGCGTAGAAGAGTGGAAAGGTATTAATGGACGACAAAAGCTTTTTATACTATGTACAAAAGACAAAAGATTAAACAAAGATATTTGCTATTTCTATACATTGGAGATTTTATACTAGAAAATTCAAAAATCGAAATTGCCATACGATTTTGTTTATTTAATCACATTTATATCCTGTAAAATATTGCTTAACCACACCTCAGTGCCACTTACACTATTATGCTAGATATCAATATGCATTGTTGTAACACAGTTCTACCTCAATGTTGTAAATATTAGAGAAACAGGTACATATACAGTCAAACCTGTATTAAGAGGTCACATTTGGAACAAAGAATAAGGGGTCTTATAAGACAGGTGACCTCTTAACAGAAATTCAATTCTTATGACATTTCCTATGACAGGACAAGATAAAGGTGACCTTTTAATACAGGTGACTGCTTAGTAGAGGTGACCACATGGGCAGGTTTGGCTCCATTTCAATTAATTATCAAAGGTGACACATCAATCTGTTCACTAGTTTTCCTGTTTGATAAATCAGGAACAACTATCTAGAAACACATAATATAGCAAAATGCAATTGTTTTTTTGTTGATATTTTTAGCGTATTATATATTATTAATTCATGACCAAATTTAATATGATAAAACACGTTCTTAGAAAATTGTTTCTTAATTCTATATATGAAATATATATGCAGATTTTAATCCAGATTTTAATCATGTGTTCTGCTCAATCTTATCAATATCAAATCATTTTTCAGTTTTAATCCTTTTTGTCTAATGTCTTACAGCATTATATATTGAATCTTAATACATTTTCTAATTATCTTATCTTTCTGGAATAATATTATTCCTTATCTAACATTATGACAGTTTTCTTTTCAAATTAAAGAAAGTAGCCTGTGTGATACGACTCTTAGTGATACTGGTTCCCACAACAGGTTCGACCTGATACAAGGTCTTGTACACCTACACTATATATGTAATGGGTACATTGTATTTATCTAACATAATAAAGGTTTACCACTGAAATTAAAGAAAGTAGCATGCATGTATGATACAAGATATTGCATCCCCACACTGTGGTGATAAAAGAATGGCGTGACTTGGCAAGAGATCTTCTCTACCGAACTACTTTGTCATGACGTCAAATCATTGGTATATACCTTTACACATCATAATAACGTATTCTTGTTTAAGTAACATTTGCGACAGTAGCTGAACGTTCTCCTGAAAATCACCGTGTTGGGCATAATGCCTAGAAGGAGGTATCATTTGTGAAAATGTAAACTACATGCGCTGGTGCCGGGTACTGCTGGAATATTGCTACTGATGAATAGGAAGTTGCATATTGGGAAAAGTGAAATCATCACATTTGTCATATAGTTTTGTTTTTAATCTTCATTCGTTGTCGATTTCAATGTCGGTGTTAGTAAAGTACAGATAAGATAATCATCGTATCGATAATCGTTCAGTGACAGAACATGATCTATATAACGGAAGCTGAAATTAAAGGCTTTGGCTAATTTTCAATCTTTATTCTTCAAAATTATTGATATTGAAAATTCAACGATCAATTTTGCGGTTTTGCACGGTGTGATGTAGCCATGCATGGGGATCTTTTTTCATTTACACGCAAATTATTGGAAGTTAACAAAATAATGTGGACGGAATGAATTAAATTTAATTAACATTAAATAAACCGAAAGAAATCTCACTTCATTATGTTATTTGCATAATGATTTTAAACATAGTACAGTGTACATCAGGTAGGTAGTATTTATTTATTTATTTATTTATTTATTAGGACAGTGTACATCAGGTAACTATTGTATATTTATTCATACCAAATTTACTTACAGTTGTTTGTAGGAGGGCTCATATCTTATTGACTGGGGTTTGGGTTATGGTGTTTAACACCACTTTCAACAATATTTCAGTTATATTGTGGCGGTCAGTTTTATTGATGGGGGAAACCGGATCCGAGTACTCGGAGTAAACCACCGACCTGTCAAAAATCACTGACAAACCTTATCACATAATGTTGTATCGCGTACACTTCGCCATGAGCGAGGTTCGAACTCAAAACTTTAGTGGTTATAAGCACTGATTGCATAAGTAGTTGTAAATCCGACTACCATCCGATCACGACCACGACGGCCTCTGTTTGTTTGCGTATAGTGGTATCCACCACTCATTGACTATATGAGTAAAATTGGCGGGTGTCTTATAAGAAGACAATATAAAGTTGAAAAACCTATGTCTAATTCTGTTGTTATTTAGACAATAAAATATATTGGAATTAAATTAACTGATTGCCCTTTGCGAGCATCTGACTTCACCCCCGGTGTTTTTATGAGGTCTGTGTTTAGTTTTCTGTGTTGTTATTGTGTTTTTGTGTTGTGTTATCTTCGTTCTGTGTCTACTGTTGCCAGTGTCTCCGGCATTTTACATCCGTGATTGTCCCTTCGGTTTCTCTAACGTTTATTTAGATTAAGCCAATAGAAATATAATTATAGTATAGCTACATGTGCATTCCCAAATTCCAAAATAAATCACGAGTAACTGAACAACGCAGTGATTCACGAATACATATATAGTTTTCTGCTACCAACTGATTCATGTAGAGCTACGTTAAGAAATGGTACCAGTACAAGCGAGCACTTCACATAGAACGACGTCAAAAACGATTCGAACGAGGCCTTTTCTGCTCTTTTTAGACTATTTGGCAGTTTATTTTTGACATTCCAAGATAAGTACAATATTCACCAAATGCTAACTGTTTTACCTGTTTCTAAAGCTCGTACAAATAGATTATATATTTTCCGACAATTTACGTATATTATCTAGTTATTTTTTAGTGAAATACCGGTTTTTATCCTGCACTTGTTATATTTAAGCTGTCAAATTGCATTTATTGGATAAATGTTTGCTTTATACAGTCACTGACCGAAATATACCTTTTCCGTTTCCCTTATATATACAATATACGTACATTGTCGGACAATATAAAATTGTATTTCACGAACTCTGAAAACAGATTGAAAAGCGAGCCTGTTTCATAGCGAGTGCAAAATTGTCTGAAAATAATTGACACCAGCATCGTTCTAATCGCCTTCAATGGTGTCATCAGTGACGTCATAGCTTATACTGCTACGGTTTTGTTCTGTCGCTCCACGTGTAGGGGAATACTTTATTATGTCCATGACCTAATAACACTAACGTTTATTTGATCATCTTTATTAGTACTCAAAACCACACCGTTGCAGAATAACGTATTGCTGAGATATGGGAACAACGTTGTAGATCCAGTTCACTTCTTGTTGACAAAAAATATGAAAAGAGGCAATCATGGGAAAACTGACATGCATAATTTTATTTTTTTAATTTAGAGTATGAAGTCGATGGATTAATGCAGTGTCCTAAAATATATAGTTTATTTGTACTCGCCGCAAAAATGGGGAAAGGTTCGGTGAATCTCACATTTATTTTCAGTTTTTAAGCAGCCTCATATTCATAAATTTAATTATCTATTTACAGATGAATTATTCACTTCTCCGGCACGGCTTATCATGAGGGAAAAGTCCGAGAATATTGAATGTCCTTTACTGCGTTTCCTTCAATGAATCAAGAGGATTAACAAATATGCGAAAATATATCACGCCTCTGGTGTATAAAACCGGAGGGTTGAATAGTTCATTACGCGATTCACCATTGAATAGATTATTTACGAACATGTCTTTTTGAAAGGAAAACCTATACTGGGGTATAATAAAACTAAATATATATTTAAGTCTATCATCAAGAAAGGTTTGAAGAAGTCAAAGAGATAATCAGAAGCTGCTAGTCGACGGACAAACAATACAATGACCAAAAAGAAAAAGGCCAAAAGGACAGAACAATGAGCTACAAAACACAACACAGAAAACTAAAGATCGAGGAACACAAATCCCACTAAAAACTGACGATAAATACATGTTTTCCGGAAGGGTCAGCACTTCCTGCTCGACTAGTGGCACCCGTAGTGTTTCTCTAGGAAGACAAGTTTTCGTAAATACACCGAGAACATCGACCATGTCAAAGTTGAATACAACAATGTTTATTACTATTGATTTTTAGTAAACTATTAAACACCTGATGTAGTCGACATTTGAAATCCCACACCCTTTATTCATGTCGTGCATGGATTTCGCTACGCGACGCCAATCCAACTAAAACATGGGTGAATACTTGTTTTCCTGAAGGGACAGCAGTTCCTGCTCCACTACTGGCACCCGTCGTATTTCTCTAGTAAGACAAGTTTCCGTAAATACACCGAAAACATCGACAATGTCAAAGTTGAATATATTAATATAGGGTTTTAGTAAACCATTAAAGACATTTGAAATCCCACATCCCTTTATTCATGTCGTGCATGGATTTCACTATTCAACTATTTTTAATTATCTTAAATATTACATGTATATTCCAGCAAAAGTGAACGTAGCATTGAACATGGAGTGTCAACAAAGCTCTACCTATGGCACTGTGTTGATAAATGGGCCAGAGTGTGCAGTTGACGGTAATACAAACATGGTGATCGGTACTGAAGGAGCATGTGCTCACACTGATATCAACCAAGAGCCGTACTGGTGGGCAGTCAATCTTGGATCGACGTATACAATTGACTATATAACTATTTATAACCGAGAAGATTGTTGTCGTGAGTATATATTTATTTACTTACAATGGTAATTGTTTAAATCAAACCTCCTTGGGACTAGCTTTTGTGTTCAGACTAGACAAGTGTTTGGCTTATACAAACCGAAACTACTCGGGACCAGCTTTTCTTTTCAGAATAGACAAATGTTTGGCTCATACAAACCGAACCGCCTCGGGACCAGCTTTTGTGTTCAGAATAGACAAGTGTTTGGCTCATGCAAACCGAACCTCCTTGGGACTAGCTTTTGTGGTCAGAGTAGACAGGTGTTTGGCTCATACAAACCGAACCTCCTTGGGACCAGCTTTTGTGTCCAGAATAGACAAGTGTTTGGCTTATACACGTGAATTTAATAAGTATTTTCTACATTGTGACTTTATGTAATGTTCGGTTTATACAGGATTATGTGTTTTATGCAGGGTTCTGTTTAGACATTTTGCCCTGTATATATCATCTACAAGGTCTCTGTACTTCGATATACATGGGAAGCTGTTGCAAACATGTTATTTTATGGAATGAATTAGTGTTATGGTGTTTAACTCCACATTCAACAATATTTCAGTTACATTGTATATCGTGGCGGTCAGTTTTGTTGGTGGAAGAAACCGGAGTACCCCGAGAAAACCACCGACCAGCCGCAAGTCACTGACAAACATTATCGTATAAGGTTCAAGCTCACAACCTTAGTGGTGGTAGGCACTGATTGTGTAGGTAATTATAAATCCAACTGTCATAGGATCATGACCACGACGACCCCTTTATGCGTTGTTAATATATATGGGACAAGGAACGGCGTCTGCGTTCCCATATTTTACATCATATATTCATGTCTCGAAGTCTTATTTAATATATTTATTATAAATGCATTTTATTTATTTATTCACATTATATATTAAATAAAAACAAAAACAAACAAAAAGCCATACTGTCGTCACAGTTCAAAATCCAATCTAAAAATCTCAGAAAGAGGCCAAATCGATACCTTTAACATGCAAATACATATACACTTAAAGGCATACATGCTGTCAGAATTGATTTTGTTTTGTTTATATTAAAAGTTGCCATTATTCGATGTTTCATACTAATAAAATGTTCTGAACAAGAAGCCAGGTTTAAAAAAAAAATTATAACGTCGTAATTAGTGTAAAGAATTCGAATGTCTGTCGGTGGATTCGCCATTAACACACCTAATTACACTCACTGGTCAAAAGTATTTCCTCACTAAGATATTTCCCTATATATTTCATATAAAACTACTTATTTTCATAACATTCTCATGAAGTCATTCCTTAGCCGATTTTCATGAAATTTTCACCTTTAATAATAGAATTATTAAGAGTTTATTTTGATATCTTCATGTAATTTTTTCGAACTTTTTTATTTAAAGCTTTTATGATTTAAGCGCAAATGTAAATTCTTGACGTCACACTTTTATATGATTATATAGTAAGATTTTGTGAAAAAAATAAACTTAGTTTTTAAATCAATTCGTAAGGCAAAGTAGACATACCATTATTTGGAAGAAACTATATTTATTTCCGCATTTAATGCTGAAAATTTCATGAAAATCAGATAAGGAATGACTTCAGGAGAATGTTTTGAAAATAAGTGGTTTTATATGAAATATATAGGCAAATATCTTAGTGAGGAAATACTGTTGACCCGTGAGTGTATAAGTCGGTTTCTTTTCCGAAGTTTGCCTAAAACTGATAACTGCTACAATTAACCAGGAAGCATGTTCTCCTGTATGTTCCATGTAAATTCGTTAGAATTAATATATCTTAAGAAATATATCTCTGAAATTGGATCCCGGGGTAATCAGTTAATATTATATAATGGTATTTAGTTAGAATGACACTTAAAATCGAAAATACGTGATGAAATCAATAAAAACAAACATAAACTCTGCAAAGGGGCCCGATAAAAGGAAAATTGTAAACAAATTGTATTGCATATTATTGACAACACTTGAGTTGTCTTGATTATATATTTTTTTCGAAAAAAAAACAGACATGAAAATCATTATTTTAGTATCTACTTTTAAAGAGATATCACCTAGTGTTTTCTCCTGGAAAAAAGAATATATAAAAAATTACGATGAAATTATACTGTCAAAATACGATTCGGCCGAAAAAAGATACTAAAGTACGCTTACGTGTTGAAAAATGGAGTAGGTCATAAATTTTTTTTTTTAATTTTTACACAAAGTTTGCTGAATCCTCCTTTTTGTGTCGTTTTAGTGTAGAATCCGTCAATGTTTTTGTTTGTGCCATGTGCTTTTTCTTCGACAAACAATTTCGCACATGCGCAAACGCTTTACTGAATGAGTTCACTGTGTAGGTCGTATGAATGTATGAATATTGCGCGGATAAATATTGGAGTCTTGACAGGATGGTAGAAAATCGAACAGCGACGTATTTCCTTCGCTCTATGTTATTTACGTATGATATTATGAAAAATTTCAACTGTAATTGGTATAAAACATCGAATATTGGCAACTTTAAAAAAAAAATCAATTCTGACAGCCTGTATGCCTTTAATTTCCTTGATTGGTGCAGGCACTTAAAAATAGTTTAATGAAATAGGCAAAATAATGTAGATAAACAGTATATCTTTATTACAACATTTGTAAAAAAAAACAGAAAAAATAAACCGATGCGATTTTCGAAAGGGTAAGATGCTCCATTCATATTGCATATTGTAATCGTGACATGAGATATGAGCATAAACTCTACTTATTTGGCATGAGATATGAGCATAAATTGCTACTTATTTGGCATGAGATATGAGCATAAATGCTACTTATTTGCCATGAAATATCAGCATAAATTGTTCCTTACTTGACATGAGATATAAGCATACATTGCTACTTATTTGCCATGAGACAGCAGCTTAAATTGTTCCTTATGCGACATGAGAAAAGGGCATAAACTGTGACGAATTTTCTCTTTTCAGCGGAGCGCCTATCGAATTACTACATATATGCTTACATCACCAGTAATGCCATATGGACTGACTATGACGCTAGTCCAGGTGAACTCTGCTATTATCACGATGGGTTTTCTCCACTGGTGTTAACTATTGCCTGTAACACGAACCTTCAGGCCCAGTATGTAAAGATACTCCAAACAGACCCTGTACCTATTGGGATGGACACTGCACTGACACTCTGTGAAGTTGAAATATATGGTTCAACAGACTTACAAGGAATGTCGAGACAAAGTATGTATAAATAATTAAATGAAAAAAACAAGAAATACCATTGTCGACACAATTCCAAATTCTAATCGAAAACTCGTAGAAACAGGGTCAAATTCGACACTTCCTATACACGACCGCTCTCTTTCTTGACTTGATACAATCCCTTCAGACGTGGTTAATCTAGTCGCATGGGCACACACATCCACTATTAGTAAAATAATTAAATAAAAATCAAGAAATACTACATTGGGGAACAATTCCAAGATATAATAAACATTCTGCATAAAAATAGTAGAAAGAGAGGCACCATTGACACCTCTAACATACATATTCACTACCCACGATTCTAGCATGTTACGGTACTTCAGTATATGGATTAAACTAGTCTGATGGGCCCAATCTACACCCCTAACACACATATCTGTGACGTCCCTTACGTTCCTAGCATGATACGGATACTTCAATAAACAGTAGCGGGGATAAACTAGTCTGATGGGCCCAATCTACACCCCTAACTCACATATCTGTGACGTCCCTTACGTTCCTAGCATGATACGGATACTTCAATAAACAGTAGCGGGGTTAAACTAGTCTGATGGGCCCAATCTACACCCCTAACTCACATATCTGTGACGTCCCTTACGTTCCTAGCATGATACGGATACTTCAATAAACAGTAGCGGGGTTAAACTAGTATGATGGGCCCACTCTACACACCTAACACATATCTCTATGACGTTCCTTGCGTTCCTAGCATGTTACCGGTACTTCAATAAAAAGTAGCGGGATTAAACTAGTCTGATGGGCCCACTCTACACACCTAACACATATCTCTATGACGTTCCTTACGTTCCTAGTATGCTACGGGTAATTCAATAAAAGGTAGCGGGATTAAACTAGTCTGATGTGCCCAATCTACACCCCTAACACAAATATCTATGACATTCCTTACGTTCCTAGTATGCTACGGGTAATTCAATAAAATGTGGCGGGATTAAGCTAGTCTGATGTACCCAATCTACACCCCTAACACAAATATCTATGACATTCCTTACGTTCCTAGTATGCTACGGGTAATTCAATAAAAAGTAGCGGGATTAAACTAGTCTGATGTGCCAAATCTACACCCATAACACAAATATCTATGACATTCCTGACGTTCCTAGCATTCTAAGGGTACTTCAATTAACAAGTATATGGATTAAACTAGTCTGATGGGCCCAATCTACACCCCTAACACACATATCTATGACATTTCTTACGTTTCTAGCATGTTACGGGTACTTCAATCAACAGTAGCGGGATTAAATTAGTCTGATGAGCCCAAACTTACACTCTTAGTAAACTGGTGCGGTTAGGTAAATGTCTTTCACGCATGAGCAAAGTGCCAAACATTTCTCATTTTACTGGGTGATCCGTTTTGTTTTGAAAAGACCCACATACAATATGAGTGTTCAACACCTGATTAAACTTATTGCCAAGTTTGTGTAGATAATACAAGGGAAGCAAAATAAATTAAACGGCAGGACATACCACAAAAAAGAACAAAAACAAAACGATTATTTCGAATGGGTGAAATTTTCCATGTATATTGCATTTTGTAATCGTGGAGCCTTAATTATGATGTCGGTTCACAGTAATCACCGGTACTGGGTATGAGTGATG
>MJUT01008156.1:184054-194165 GCA_002080005.1 Gigantidas platifrons
ACGGACCCCTTCAAAACTTGGGGGTGAAACCAGTTGTTCGTGAAGGGTAAGCAGTTCCTGTCTCTAAAACACGAACCTCTAACAACAAAAATAGCTATCGATATTACCATGACAAAATGGACTGTTTAATTATCTATGATAATTTGCTTACAGGTTCCTATTGTAAAATGTCCAATAGGACATCAGGACAATATTTGATAGTCCATCGTGATTCCAAATCAGAAGTACACTGTGCTAGTCTTTGCCAACAGATTGAAGGCTGTTTGGGATTTGATTACACAAAGGAAGGAGTATGTTCACTAGCACAGACAAATATTAGAGTCGATACCGTGGACCCACAGATATCATATTATATGAGATGCTGAACTGAGGTTGTTATTCCCCATCCTATTCCCACTTTCTTTTTCTTTGTGTTCTTAGCTAAAATGGGAAATCAATATTGTCCAATCAAACTGTCGTAATAATATGTAATATTGATATTGGTGTAAGACACTTTTGAAAATTCCAATTTAAAACACAAGTGTTTAACGTACAAATATGTTGATGAAATAAGGTTAATAACAAAATTACCGAACTCCTTACTCCCAACAATCTTCCAAAGGGAAAGTCAAAACTCATAAGTATATAAACACACAAAATCAGCCAACAACCGGAAAACTGGGAAAACCGTAAGTAACTTGACTTGGTACAGACATGTCCAAAGAAATGGTGGGTTGAATCAGATTTCACCGCGCCAACCATTCCGCTTTCATTACGGTTCAAAGGTTCCGGCTGTCACTATAACAGCATTTATAACAATACTCTACGTTTAAAGGACAATACCTCCTTGATAATTATCATTGTCAAGTTGCCCTAACGATAAACGAATCTTCATATGATAATAAACAAGCATGAACAGTTTTAAGGAATTCCTATTTAAGTGCACGCTGAGATTGGCATACACACTTTTTTAATGAAATACTATAGGGCCAAAAGAGCACTAACTCCGTTAAAATTAACATAGTTAATACAAACTGCCCTAAAGATAAGCGAATCTTCATATGGTAATAAACAAGCGTACACACTTTTTGAAGGTATATTATAAATCAAAATGTACAAAAACTACTTCAAATGGTAGGGGTAGTTGCACGCACAATCGTTTTGATGAAATATTGTTTAAAACAGCATATGTCCGCAATAATGTTTGAATCTTCATATGGTAAGTAACCATGCTAAAGGAGATGATGTTCTAAGTTGAAAAACTTGTATCTGATCCTATTGTCATGTTTTTGGACAATAAAATATGTTTAAACTATTAACCATGCTATGTGTTGAGGAATTCCCATTTAAAATGAAGGATGAGTTGTGCGCACACTCTTTTCCTACAGATGGATGATTGGACAGGACGAAATGTTTTTTTTTCAAAATAGCACAAATACACATTTTAGCTGTATGACGAATACTTGTGTTTATTATATATCTCCATTAGAAAGTTTATAAAATTAAAATGTACTTCTATTCACAATGTTGAACTGTCATTTACTGTAAGATAAAATGTATTTGTTTATTACATCGCGTTGAAGACTTGGATGGAATCATTGTAAAACATCCGAATTGTCTTGTTACTTTATTCATGAATAAAACATTATGTAAGGTATAATAAGTGCTCATGTTCGCTTCGAAAGTTGTAGGTATGTTCAATGATGATGGAAACAGTATTGATTCTGGTATCTCACATAGTGGGTTAGGCTTATGGTGTTTAAAGCCACTTACAACAATTTTTTAGTTATATCGTGGCGATCAGTTTTATTGGTGGAGAAAACAAGAGTACTCTAAGGAAATCAATAACCTGCGGCAAGTCACTGACAAACTTTATCACATAATGTTGTATCGAACTCACAATTTTAGTGGTGATAGGCACTGATTGTATAGGTAGTTATCAGTCCAACTACCATACGACCACGACCATGAGTGCCTCGTCTCACATAGTGGATGCAGTTTTTTCAATCGCTGTCTACTAGCAAACACAACCTCATACACTTTGGAACAGCATGTAGTAGTGATAAAGAGTGTATATTGACACAGGAATGTATGCAAACCCACAAGCCTCGATCAATAAAGGACGTTGTGCAAATCGTAGCAAACGAAACTAGCTAGTCTATTGACTCAGCTTGATCAATGATATTGGCTAATTGTGGAGCAGGAACTGCTTACCCTTCCGAAGCACATGAGTGCATCGCCGGTTTTTCGTGGGTTTAGTGTTACTCGATCTTTAGTTTTATATGTATGTATTGTAGATCGTTGTTTGTCGTTTTTCTTTTGGCCATTGTGTTGTCTGTTCTCCGATTTGCGGATTCTGAATATCCCTTTGGTATCTTCAAACTTGTCTTATGTTTTTTTCTATTTTTTCATAACTTTTCAAACCTTTCTTATGTTTTTTTTCTATTTTTTTCTATTAAATAATTGTGGAGCAGGAACTTCTTATTCTTCCTAAGCACATGAGTGCATCCCCGGTTTTTCGTGAGGTTAGTGTTACTCGATCTTTAGTTGTATATGTATGCATGTAGATCGTTGGTTGTCCTTTTGTACTTTTTCATTTGGCCTTTGTGTTGTCTGTTCTTCGATTTGCGGATTCTAAATATCACTTTGGTATCTTCAAACTTGTCTGATGTTTTTTTCTATTTTTTTATAACTTTTCAAACCTTTCTTATGTTTTTTTTCTATTTTTTCCTAACCTAATAATGCAAGGAGTTATCTTTCTTTTTGCGGTTCGCACATCAAAAGAGAAAAAAATCCCAACATTATATGCGTTTTTATTTTTAAAGAATATTTCAGGCGGTTTTATTTCTATCATTTTAAATAATCAATAGTATAGTCGAAAGACGGTTGAAAAATTACAATGCAATTTAGATTTTTACGGGCGCTGCCTTGATAATAAACAGCACAAAAATGCATTATTCTATATCGTACCATCTGTTCCGGTATCCTTACTACGAGGAAAATAGCATTCGCTAACGACACAGATTCCAAAACAACCAAATATAAGCAAAATTCTATAACAACAACATTTTGACGCCGATCATTTCTGGGAGATATTTTAGATGAGTTGTTAACGTTCTGAAAAATGACTGGAGTTGTACAGAAAAAGGGGATCGTTGTGTTGAAATTTCGGCGAAAAAATGTTAATTTATATTAACGAATATTCTAGATCGATATCATAAGGAAATAAACACTGCTATTGTACTGTCCATGTTATTGTTGCCATTCATTTATGTGATAGTGCGTGGTCTTTTGGTGTGGAAGAGAGTATGTACAGGGATTTATTATGAAAATACCAAAGAGGTAATCAGAATCTGTATATCGAAGAAGAACATACAACACTATGGCCAAAAGAAAAAGTACCAAAGAACAAACAACGATCTAGGAACACAACCCCACTAAAAAATCAGGGGTGAACTCAGGTGCTCCGGAAAAGTAGGCAGTTCCTGCACCTCTAGTGGCACCCGTCGTGTTAATCTAATTACAAACCCGGTGATCAGTCATGAACGAGGAAAGGATCGGGAAGTGTTTACGACAAGTGGAATATATCCGTGGTCATTTGTGACACAGATATTCCATAACAGTCAACCAAGTCATGGTGGCGACCGTAAAACTTTCGTGGTGATGATCATTTGCTTATATATGTATTGCCGTTGAAGCAACTATTCATCAAGAGTATGTGTATTGGGATGTGATAAACCGGTTTAAATCTGCCACTTGTTTTACCTGTCCCAAGCCAGGACCTGGATTTCCAACATCATATGTCATGGGATTTTTTTTGTTCTGTGAGTAAAAAGGGAGAGGTAATTTTTCGTTTAGCTGATATTGGTGGAATTTTTACCATCACTGTTTATACTTTCTTTCTCTCATTTTCTTGATTGGTTGGTAATGTATATTGTGTTGATAAATGGTGCTTGAATTGACCGGAACAGAAGGAATGACGTCACTTCCATTTTTCAATATGGCAGCGGCCTTTCCGGTGGGAAATTTATAATATTTGGTTTTAGCACACTAATTAAACAGCTTATTGCCATCATTTTAACCAGAAAATGTAGTTTATTATTTTTAACGAGTAAATATGTTTTAATGACACTACATTATGCTTCGGTTCCATTCCCCTTTAACGTCCAAGTCAACTGTTATGTTTGAATATTAAACAATTAAAAACAAAATAAAAATAACTGTCAAAATAATTATAAAATCCAACTAAACATCGTAAACACAAAGTCCAATCGATACCTACCCCTAACATACATATTTGTATCGACGTATGAATGCCAAAATTTATTGGCGGAGGAAACCGGAGAAAACCACCGACCTGTGGCAAATCACTGACAAACTTTATCATATAATGCTGTATACCTCTCCCTGATCGAGGTTCGAACTCAAAACATCACTGGTGATAGGCACTGATTGCATGGGCGATCTAACTATCATACGATCACGGCTACGACGACCCCCACAAAAATATGTTTGCATACATATTACTACTGTCGTTAAAGAGCTGCGGTCGAAAATATTTCGTCAACAACCGGGATGTTATCAAGCTCTTTGACGACAGCGATTACCTACCTTTCTTAAATGGCCAGTCATTCCATCACTGACGAAAATTTTGTAATTCAAAATTGAAGAACAAAATCGGTTTACACACCCAATTACACGAGTACAACAGTTGTCTGATATTGTTTGACTTTGAACAGTCGAACGATTTTTACAAAGTCGCACTCGATTGACAATAACACGATCTCTGTTTTAAAATCTAATTTATTAAATTGATTTGTTTTTCATTTAAGAAAATAATGTCATTATTCTTCTAAATTACTGTATGGTATTTTACTATAACAATAAACAAAACATATCTGGGTTTATGGGTTGATAGAGATATATATTTGATTACAGTCAAACCTGTCTTAACGACCCCCTGTGTTCAGCGACTTCCTGTCTTATCCGACCGTTTTCATTCATCCTACGAATTTTACTATATACTTTAACTGTTTTCAACGACCCCCTGCCTTACGCGACTAACGACCGCCTTTTTCCGCTGTTTGAAAGATAAATCCTGTGTTAACCGACTTTCATAATTGATGATATTTGCGTGATCTACCGAAAAATGTACTTCTAATGCTTGATATTTTTTAATGCACACTTTTCTTTCAATTGTACTCTATCTTATACAAATTATGTCAAATAGCGAAGATTATTAAAATATTTAAAGCTGAACTGAAGGAAAATCTCATTATCAGACAAAGATTATATCACAATGCTTCACCTAATATTGATAATGAAATAAATTGTATTATTCTAAAATTTAATTAAATAACTTACTTATTACATTAGAAAAAATCCTCTCAACAAACTGCAATATACAATGTTTCCCATTCATTGTAGAATGTAGAATCACAGTCGCAGGATTTCGATCTCTTTTTTATAACATTATACAGGTTGTCTTGTTGATATATTGTTGTGAATAACAAAATGGGGTACAAAATCTAATTTATTTGGAAATTTAAAATAATATTTGTTGTAAATAGAAATACATTTTTATGTTTTTTTCAATACTGTAATTTAATCACTTACATGCCTGTACCAAGGTGCTATTTGATAACAGGCAGAATAAGACAATAAAGAAATAAAAAAAAACACCCTTAGTTTTTCGAGCTCGTGCAAGAGATTCGATTATTGACGGCACAATACCGGCTTTCTAAATTGATACCTGTCAATTCATGTTACAAATCATTTATACCACGCCCTACTCGTTCAAGTAATATGAAAGGCACATATCGTGGAATTTTTGTATTAAATATTTTCACTTAATATGTCACTTAATTTTAACTCAAATCAACTGCATAACATTAAAAATCCGCTCAAAAGCAGATTTTAAGAGCAAATCGCAAAATATTTGACAGCAGATAATTCTGTTGTGCCGTACAGTAATGCAAAGGATAAGCGCGTGACACAAGCTTTGAACTCTTTAGGGGAGATTATCGCTCACGCGCAATGTTAAGTTGATGACAAAAAATAAAATATATTCTGTGTGTAACATATAAGAATAATCGCAAAACAAAATTGGTTCACACGACATGAAACAGACAGATTCCTCAATAATCATTTTATTTTCAGGGACCAATTTTCTTCACCCAAAACTGGTGTAATATTACTTTAAATGTTCGCGTTCGATTGTTTAACTATGAAAACCATGGTATAAATATGCTTTCTCTGGTGATTAATGAGGTCATTTCGACAGCTTACCAGCTAGTACCAAGACTCATCGATTTGTTTTGTTTGCTTGATGGTGTTTAACACCACTTTCAACAATATTTCAGTTATATCGTGTCGGTCAGTTTTATTGGTGGAGGAAACCGGAGGACCCGGAGAAAACCACCGACCTGTCGCAATTCACTGACAAACTTTATCACATAATGTTGTACACCTCGCCCTGGTCGAGATTCGAACTCGCAACATCAGTGGTGATAGGCACTGATTGCATAGGTAGTTGTAAATCCAACTATCATACGATCACGGCCATGACGGCCCCCAAAACACATCGACACCTTGACCTTTAATTATTGCCTGACTATGCTTGTATATCACATGTAAATTTGGTATATCGTTTGTTCTTTTTGTTTAGTTGGTAGACATTTTGGTATATATTGAACAACACAGTATTTTGTTCTCTATCATTGCCTCACTATATATTATGAAACGGTGACATTGTACAGTAGAACCTCGAATTGATCATTTGTGCACATTATGGTTGGTCATAGATTCCTTTATAATTTCATCTTAGTTTGAAATAGGTATTTAAACATGTAAAGTCATTGATTGTGGTGATTTTTTTGTCAAGATATGTTTTACCAGAAATACATTAAAAACATAAATTAAATTAAATTAAATTAACTCTATTTATCGAGTTTTTAAGTAAAAAGTCCACCCATTCTCTTTTATTTTCATGAAAACACATATAGAACATAAATTCCTATCTGTACCACAATATATGAGAAAGAGGCAAAATCGATAGCTTTAACACACAAATACATGAACGCTCACTTTCCTGGCTTAAAAGCTAGCTTTATTAAATAAGAAAAAATAAAGTAGAGAACAATTATTTCTTTATTTCAAAATATTTAAAGACAACAAAAACAAATCAAAGCAAAACCGAAGATGCTCCATCAATATTTCATATTGTAATCTTGGCATAATGTATCAGCATAAATTGCTACTTCTATGACATGAGATATGAGCATACATTGTTATTTATGCGACATTAGAAATAAACATTAAGGTAGATGGGGTGTTTAAATTTTCGCGCCTTCTGCGCAAGATGTTGCGCATAGCAACGTAAATCAGTCGACCTGTCGTAAAATCTAATAAAAATAATTTCGTTCCTTATCAATTTTTGAATTTGATTGAAAATTATCAGAATCATTCATAAAATAACATTTTTATATCATATTTATTAAAAAAAAAGAGAAAAAATGCTTCCCATTTCAGTTTGATTGCTGCAATATATTTTGCTTCCGTTTTGGGACCCGGACACGGGGGAGAAGTCAGAAAAAAATATTGAAAAGAAACTGTAATCGTGAAAAAGTGGATTGCTTTTCATGAATACTATAATCTAGATCTGCATCTTTACAATCTGATCTTCGTTTTGGTAGCTTATGAAGCAGTTTCACACTGATTCTATACAACAGAAACAGGACTGAAAAGGGGGGTTGAAAAGTTGGAACAATTTGTTTTGTTTTTGTGTTGCTATCTACCGTAGGTACAATTTATATTTGATCGTCTGCAGTAGTCTTGCAATGTCTGAAAGACTTATATCAGGAAGCTTCATAAAAGAACAATCTTTTTCTGGAGCCGTAATTTTAAAAACACCAAAAACTGGCAAAAGCTCCATTTCAGACCCCC
The DNA here is from genome assembly GCA_002080005.1 of Gigantidas platifrons. Taxonomy (NCBI): domain Eukaryota; kingdom Metazoa; phylum Mollusca; class Bivalvia; order Mytilida; family Modiolidae; genus Gigantidas; species Gigantidas platifrons. Next base: position 191,978 of record MJUT01008156.1, read on the forward strand.
CTATCTGATCTGTGACAGACCTGATGACACACATTATGTACTAGACCACACATATGCGTTACCGATTGCAACTCAACCATACATAATAGATAATAAACCTTTTTCGATTTATTCTGAAACTGAGGTCGACACTGAAGTGGATGCAGTTCAAAATGAAGTCCTATTTGATTACATCTCATCTGATCTTATTCCATTAAGCCATTGTCGGCTTGTAGTGGACTTCGGATTCATGGCCGAGCAGTTAAAACACTAAATTTTGTCAGTCAACCCTTCATGTGTATAATGCCTTGGGGGTTAGACGATTTGGATTATAAGGCCCAATGTACATGTATCTGTATGTCCAATGTCCTGGATGTGGTCATGTGGCAAAAATCAAGGCAGGGAAAACCCGTCATAGTGGAAATAATAAGAGAGGGGTTGGTACTTTTGACATTAACACGAACGCTGCAACAGATGCATTTTATTTTTGTCATTGTGGTATCAGAATTGGATTGTGTGACAACTTTTTACCTAAGAATTGATTAAATGATTGCTATAAATTAGTTCTTTTTCTACAGCAAGCTTAAAAACTCACTATCGATTAAATCAAGAAAAATCTCTGATTAAATTGAAGAAAAACGGTTATAGCATAGCTCGATCGTAATGCAAGAAGCATATTCTGTTACACAAGGGTGCTAATATGCTATCTGTGAACAGCAAATTTTACTTTTGTGAATCATGACAAAGACACCCCCTCCATTATACCATATACTTTAATCAGTATAAAACTATTTTTATATTCCCATTGAACTATTAGATAAACATTTTTTTATTCACATCAACATACAAATTACAAGATTGTCCTTACTAAGTGAAAAAGATCAATGGTCCTACAAGTAAATTAACATTATGTGATATTGTTATTGAAAATGTTGGTATTACTTTTACCAACATACATGCAGTGGTGGGTTCAAAGTGGTCGTTAAGAGTAAACTTTATGATTTAGTCTTTGTCCCCCTCATTTATGTTAATTTGGATATCCACTTAAACTAGTCCAAACTAAAAACACAGTTTTCAACAAATCAAATACACATGTGGAGGGAGCTGGTTTAGGATATTACATATGCAAGTTTATGGACAGCCTTTTTAGGCATGAGGTCCTTAAACCTTTTTGTATTAGCACCTGTGTAGTAGTCTCAGTAATCTTTTGTCATGGAACATTTTGAATAATTAGTCATGTAAAATAGTAATGAATAATTTCTAATGTACATAAATTAATTCAAGGACTGGCTTGAGAACAAAACAAAACACCACTAGCTGATTTTACATTTTATTTATATTAATAAAAGAATATCATTTTTGAATTAATATTATTATCCCTGTATTTGTATACTGAAAAACATGAAAATTCAGGGTAAGCAATTATATGTATCCATGCAGTGTACAATGTACACATAAACATGGCTGAACTCAGAGAGTCTGGCGAAAGTACCTGTATACAGTTCCTGAAAGTCATAGAGCATGCTAACGCCAGACTAACAATAAAACAGGCAACAGAACCACCAACCTTTGGCAGGTAACTGAAAAACCTATAATTACATACACTTTAGTAAACAGGGTTTCAATTTAATGCATTTTCTAGTTCACTTTTTAAATAATTCGACAAGTAAAAATGACAACAAAGGTGTATATACAAAGATATAGCATTAAGCGATTTTAGCTATCCTGTTAAATAAAAACTACATTTTTGCACAGAAGCAAAACCTTTTATTAACAACAAACCAAACAGCAAAGAAAATGCGGGGAGGACAAAATGAATAGGCAACATTATACATCCCGATTTTCGCTATATGATATCCTTTCCAACTCCTAAACACTTATTTAGCGTTCCAATTTTTTGAGCATACGTATTTAATTTTCTAAATCTTCACTTTTGCTGCAAGAATTCTTAAATTAATGTTTTGAACCATCTTTTTTAAATGGATGATTTTAATAGTAAATTTCACATTTTAATGTAAAAGTTGGCATTCATCTGAATAATATCTTAACTCTCATATTTGTTTTCAAATAAATCAATTCACTGATTACCTAATAACAACTTTTTACATGTTATATCAATACAATACACATCATTTATTGAAAACTAGATTAGAATTAATTATAGAGTTATCGAACCTGATTATGACTGGTATTGTTGGATATGAAAACT
>MJUT01008156.1:201717-218021 GCA_002080005.1 Gigantidas platifrons
CATTTTATCAAGTGAAATAGTAATAGTATAATGTATATATTTAATACATAATGCTGTTTGTAGAGGTTTAGTACTTATTGTATATGCTTAGTGCTCTTAAAATGCATATTGGAAAAGGAATGATGGAGTTTGACACTTTGTGTTGTTTATAATGTTTGTAATTTCTAATTACTTTGAAAAGAATTTGAATTCCAAATTACAATGTGTAATGATTTTTAAGACTTCAGTATTGGTTTTTTGTACTTATAATGATATACAAAAAGAAAGCTATAAAATAACCAATATTAATGTGTGGCAATTGTTTCCTAATCACTTCACATTTTCATGTCAGAATAGCCAGTTTAGCATTGTTATTGTTGTTATTATTTTTTTCGTGGATATATTCTAAAATCTATTATGATTTTGTTTTATTTTATATATCGTAGCATAATACTAACAGTATTTCATTAAGGATCGTTTTCTGTCTGAAATGTGAATTTTTTATAATCCTTTTTTCTTTGAAACTACCTGTGCAATTAGTGCTTATCACCACTGAAGGTGTGAGTTCCAATCCCGGTCGTGGCGAGGAGTACTTGATACAACATTATGTGAAAACGCTTGTCAGTGACTTGTGAAAAGTCTTTGTGATAAAATATTGTCTAAAAGTGGCGTTAAACATCATAATCATAGAAATAAGATTAGTGAATACCTTCCGTGAAATATTATTATACCATTATGTCATCTTTTTACCTGTGGTAATAAAATCTTTGATAATACTGCAGCTGCTCCATTGCCACTTTGTACCTACATGCCACTCAGGCGAGGTGTATTGGGTACAACATTATGTGATAAAGTCTGTCGGTGACTTGTGGCAGGTTCGTGGTTTTCTTCGGGTACTACGGTTTCCTGCAGTGATACTATTCCAACTGGAAAAGTCTGACCCATGGTGTCAATAATTGTAATATAAATGATTAAATGAACTGCTAAGTATTTTTTTTTTAGATAATCAATGTTAAGTCAAAAAAATGTTGACTTGCAAACATATGTTTTTACAGCTTTGCCATTCTTAAGCGAAAATATTAAGTTGCATTTAATCTCTTATATTTATGTATTATATTCTTATCAATCAGATCTGAAACATCAAAGTGCCAGTATATCAAACATGGTTAATATTTAAAAGTAATGATTTGTCTAAACTGCCATTACATGGAAATATGAAGATGATATATGTTTGTTGAATGTAGTAAGATTATTGTATGTTTGGAGGTAAATTCAACATGGCTACACACAGTAGCCTATAGTGAATAAAATTTACATCTTGACAATTTTTCCATTTAACCAACTTGCCATATATGTTGTCTTAGTGTTGTTGCTTTGGTGTTGATTCATCACAAACATGGCTGCTAAATGACTAGTTGAACAGCTATACAGATGTCTCATGTTTTCAAAGCCTAAATCTTATTTCCAACTCCCATTGTTTTCTCTCAAGACTTTCACATTGAGATTGAAAGGTTAGCCCGACTCTCAGTACTTTCAGTGCTTTGATTTCCTCTGGTGATTAAGGAAATCATGTCGACAGCTTCCCAGTTGGTTCCAAGACACGTCGGCAACCGGACATTTAAGCATTGCCTGACTATACTTGTATATCACTTGACACATGTAAATTTAGAATATCTTGTGTTCCTTTATTCTTAGTTGATAGACATTTTGGTATACATTAAACAACACAGTATATTTTTCTCTATCAGTGCCTCATTGTGTATTATGAAACGGTGACATTGTACAGGGGAACCCCGAATCGATCATTTATGCACATTACGGTTGGTCATAGATTCCTTTATAATTTCAGTTTAGTTGGAAATTGGTATTTAAACGGGTAATGTTGATTGTGGTGATTTTGTTTTCCAGTTATGTTTTTCAGGGAGTACATTAAAAACATAAATTAACTCTAATTATCGAGTTTTTAAGTAAAAAGTCCACCCATTCTCTTTTATTTTCATCAAAACACATCTCGAACATAAATTCCAGACCGCACGAAAATATACGCCCCAAATCATATGACTTTATTTGACCTTTTACTACATATGCGCGAAGTCAGTTATTGCGGAAAAAATGTCCGAAAAATCTGCACACGTTCGTACGAGAATTTTAACTAATTCTGATAGAAAAAGAGACAGGAAAAACGTTGTGGCGAATTATAATAAAACAAGATTTAACACAGACCACCAACATGACCGTTGGATGGAATTGAAGGAAGAGTTGAGGGTTCAAATTCATGCTGAAGTGTAAACATCAGTGCCATTGTGCATTTAGTTCGGAAATTTTTACATGCATAATTAATGATTCTGGGAGACAAGCTGCACACAAAAACAGCGAAAATACACGGTTTTGGTCGAATCTTACCAAACGAAGTTTTATATTCATGGTTCGAAGGCATATATTAACTTTCAACGCAAAAAAGAACTTAAAAAAATTACCGAACTTATAGGCATTATCACTGACAGTGGAATATATTTGGTTTTGGTGCACAGTATTTTCGCGCATGCATGAATTTGTAAACAATAGCCGACGAGAACGAGGTCATTGGAGATTTATGACATTTTTTCTACATATAATAAGTAAAAGCTTAAAGGTAAATGACCACACCAAAACTGGAGAATTATCTTTTGCGATTGAATGCTGTTCATAGAAACTATATTTGTAAATTAAGAACTAGTAATATAAAATTTCCAATTGAAACAGGGCGTTGAGTGGGGATCTGAAGGGATGAAAGATTATGCAATCATTGTAATCTATGCATTGGAAATGAATTACATTATATTTTTTGCTGTGAATTATTGAAGGATATCAGAACTAAATACATGCCAACTTATTCTATAATCTGTCCTTGTGAAGCAAAAATGAATACAGTGTTGAAAAATAGGAAATACACAAGTTATTATTCACAGTTCATCTTCTTTGCATAGATGAATAGCATATAGTGGAATAAAACAAAGTGAATTGCTCTAATTAAATAGCAGCTGATGTCTATTGAATTTGAAGTTCTAAATAATTTGTCGGCTCGATAAATGTTACTCATATAAACAGTCCGGTAAGTTCGTAAAAGTATCGCCATTGATAGAGGAAAGAAAACATCTATGTGAAAAGTAAAGGATCCATTGTCATTTGAGATATAGATATTTCGTAATGGTCAACCAGATTGTGATGACAACCGAAGAATTGTTGTAGCTTTACCTAGGTGCAACGAAGTCTTGTCTGAGTAGCTTTTTCGTCAACAGCTGAGTCCTGTCCAGAAAATCGCTGGACTGGGCACAAGCTCTGTCAAAACGTATGAATTGTGTAAACTCCATACGCTAGTGATGCTGGAATATTGCTACTGACGACGGAAAAGTTGACTATTGGAAAAGTGAAGTCATCGCGTTTGTCTATTTATATAGCGGAAGCTGCAATTAAAGGTCTGGGCTTATTTTCTATATTTTTTCTTGAGAAGCCCTTCAAGGAAGTCTGCCCCTGTCGCATGTAGAAACAAATCGGTGATTGACGGAGGACAATGCATGTATACCTATTGGAATTCCAGTCGTTTGTTGAAACACCAAAAAGGACAAAAATCTAACATTTGAAAGATCTCTTCCTGTTTATATCATTTATTTAATTTTGAATTACTTTTGATAAAATAGGACCTGTCTCTACCAAAAACAAGATACTGATACCTCTGTTATCCGTTCTTCTTTGAAAAACAACGCTGAGTCAATTATTTAAATCTAGATTCTAGCATACGGGGGATAGTGGTATACAAGGTAGAGAAATCAAATGTTTTAATGTTGCTACAAATATATTTTGAGTATTTTATAATCTGATTAAAATCAGCTGTTTGTTTCGCCCCAATTACTACGCACTACGCCGTGGCGTAGTCCGTAGTAAACGGGGCCAAACAAACAGCTGATTTTAATCAGATTGAGTTTTTAAATATCCACATTTGATTAACACAACTTCAAGGAAGCCAGGTATCATGATATTTCTGGAGACCCAATTTAACAGCTGTCAAAATAGAAGTTAACATTTTAGGAAGAGGCTTGGTAGAACATTTGGCAACTCCTGTGATATAACGTTTTTTATATGGACACGTGTGTAATCTTGGTATCCCATACAGTAAAGGAAGATCACAATTCTCATTTTACACGGAAAGTTGAAAAGAAGACAAGACCGACATGTGATTATTTATGATTTCCTCTTTTGATTGAGTTGTAGCTGTCTATATAGTGATACCTTGTGGACTATCCAAGCCTAATTCTATCTGTAATCTTTTTTGCAGATAAGGACGAGGTTGTTAGAGGCCTTATCTGCAGGAACTACAACACATTTGTCCTGAAGAGTGGACAGGGTTTCTGCAACTTCTGGATCTTTGAATACAAATGTTGCTTTTTCTGCTCGTTTACCTTCTGAGTTTTTTTTATTCAAATTTGAATCAACGACCGAACAGTGTTGACCCATTCTGAAAGTGTATCAACCTCCTCTTTTTCTCGTTTTGTCCAATTTCTGGCATCCTCCTCCACAGAGTCAATATCTGACATGTATAAATGTATTATTTAATTCACAATATAAACGTTGATGGATTAATTTTTTTTTCTGCAGGATATATACAACATTAAGGCAGTGTCTTCAGATATAGAGTATATGTGTATTCGGCTCAAAACTCGAAAAAAACTCGGTGAACCTCGCCTTAATTTCAGTTTTAAGACTCAAGCTCAAAATAAAACTATATATATATTTAATTGTACTTATAAAGAAAAGCTTTGTTAAACCCCAAAGGGGTAATCAGAAGCATTATGACGGACAATGCAAAGACCGAAAAGAAAAGAAGAATAAAATGACAAAACAATGGTCTGTAAAACACATCACAGAAAACTGAAGACCGAGCAACATCAATGCCAATAAAAACCATGGGTGAATGCATGTGTTCCAGAAGGATCAGCAGTTCCTGCTCCTCCAGTGGCGACCTTTGTGCTACTATAGTAACACAACTTTTAATAAATACATCGAGAACATCCACAATGTCAAACAAATGTATTTAGAAGTTGAATACATTATTAAAGCGTTTTAGTAAGCCATTAAAGACGTGATGTAGTCGACATTTGAAATCCCACACCATTTATTCATGTCGTGATTTTGCTATTCAATTTCTGGTTTGATTTTTCCTCTAGCTTCTCTTGTAGAATAGTACATGTATATTCCAGGGAAATTGAATATAGCATTGAATAAGGAGTGTCAACAAACCTCTACATTTGGCAACAATGTATTGAGCTTTGGACCACAGCTTGCAGTTGATGGTGACACTAACATGAACCAAACCGAAGGAGCAAAATGTACTCACACATATAAGAACCAACCATCGTACTGGTGGACAGTTAATCTTGGATCGACGTATACTATTGACTATATGACTATTTATAACCGGGAAGATTGTTGTCGTGAGTATATACATTTACAAAATGTATTTACATACAATGGAATCTGTCTAAATCAATTTTTCTTAGGACTAGGTTTTGTGTTCAGAGTAGACAGGTCTTTTGTTTATACAAGCGCAATTAATAAGGTTTTCCTTCATTGTAACTTTATGTAATCTTTATATAGGATTCGGTTTAGATATGTTTCATTGTATTATCATCTACTCGATCTCTGTACTGTTATAAGCATGATATCTTATGGAATAGTAACATATATGGGACAATAAACTGTGTCTACAATCAGAGTAGTATAGTAAGAGCTTGTATACCGATCCTATGGCGGATCGATTGCATAACCACGTTGATCAAGCCATAACCCTAACTCTAACACTAACCCCTAACCCTAACTCTAACACTATCCTTAACCATAACACTAACTTAACCCTAACCCTAACACCAAGACCTAACCCTAACACCAAAACCTTAAAAAAATATTTATAATTAGATAATTAAATATTAGGTTTAATAGACTCTTATATGAATGCGATACAATTCTTATCTCTTTAATCAATCAAAGTAAATAAAAACCACCTCTGCTTATAATACAATAAATTTGTTATCTATAAAGTGATGTTTACTCGACAATCATATTGTAAATAGATAGGTAAGCAAAGTATTTATAATTAGATTATACATATTCATGGTAACAACGGCCGAATTTGTAATCGTTCTTAATTAGCTTAATTATCCAATCGCACCACTATTTTTTATCCAATCAAACCTTTATATATAACACTATTCCGATAGGTGTAAGTACTTTTATCGTGAATTTGTTAATACAAATTCTTGACATCCATGACCGAGATGAGATCTTTGAATCACATGAGTCAATTCCTGTAAAAAACAGTGATCAAATTAGTGTTAGGATATACATTTCTGATGTTTAAAAAGCAATGGTAAAATCATGGCGCTTAGATAAAGTACATCCCATGTCCGAACTCTCTTCACTATTTTTGCAAACATACTAACCCTAACCATAAATACTTCAAGACTACAGACTCTGGATCGTATAAGTTTACACTACGCACGAAACGCAAACGAACGAAAAACGCAAACGAAACGAAGGAAAAACGAACGAATGCTTCACACGAACGACACGAAAAACGCACGATATAAGAAACGAACGCACGATACACGAAACAAACGCACGATACACGAAACGAACGCACGATGTTGGCCAAGACATAAACTTTTCAAACAAAATTGCATATTGTAAATAGGTAAACAAAGTATTTATAATTAAATAATAAATATCAGGATTAATAGACTCTTATTTGAATACGATACAATTCTTATCAATTATCTGTTTAATCAATCAAAGTATACGTAGATAAAAATAAATATTAAATACAATAAATATACCTAGTGACAGTAAGAATAAAAGATAGGTAAAATAGTATTTATAATTAGACAATAGGCTAACAATGCATGACAATATACAATGTTAACAGTTAGATCTTAAAATTTTATCCTCGTTTCCTTTTAAATCAACGGTGGAAAAGTTTTGCACTATGTCCGGCAGCTCCATTCCTCGATGTCTCCTTTTGAAGTAGTACAGGCAATACAGTCTGCAGGCGTCGGTGTCGTCGGGTTGGATTTGATATGAACAGTAGTAGTATTGCGGCCCGTTGACGATCAGGACGTTGGCGATGATACGTTTCCGGTGCGTTTCCAGACGAATCGAAAAAATCGGCGCGTCTCACGAGGGAAAGTGAAACGCCACCCAGTGAATTCCGCCACGGTCGCACGTGTCCGTTTTGACGATGAACATGCGGGGCCTGACTCCCATGTGAGCCGGTAACTCGTCGGCACAGCACACGGCCGTGGGATAGTCCTTTAAACAGCTCTATTCAGTCAAGGAGCCAACATGTATATCCACCACCACCATTGCCGCCATTACAATTTAACTATTAACTGTTCAAACAAAATTGTATATTGTAAATAGATAGGTAAACAAAGTATTTATAATAGGATAATAAATATCAGGCTTAATAGACTCTTATATGAATACGATACAATTCTTATCAATTACCTGTTTAATCAATAAAAGTAGATAAAAATCATTATTACATAATGATTTTATTTAAACAATGTAATTGGCTATCATGCTGTCACCTTACATTCCGTAAAATTTGATGTTGTTTGATTAAAACTCGTATTGACTGGCTTTCACTTTCACTTTCCATTGCATTATGTATGACGTCATACTGAAGTGATTAATTTCATATTGACTTGGTTTAACTTTCAATTTTCATTTGAATGTAATAAAACAATTGCAGTCTTTTTTATCGGTCAATACGAGTTTTTATGGACCTTAGAAATCAATATCACCTCAGCCTATCAGACTTCGGTGAATATCGATTTTAAGGTCAATAAAAACTCGGATTGACCTCAACAAAAGACTACAATTGTATTATATTAAATACAATAAATATACCTAGTAAGAGTATAAATAAAAGATAGGTATATTAGTATTTATAATTAGATAATATGTTTACAATCCATGACAATATACAATGTTAACAGCCAGATCTTAAAATTTTCTCCTTCTTTCCTTTTAGGTCAACGATGGAAACGTCTGTCACTATGTCCGGCAGCTCAATTATTCGATGTCTCCGTTTAAAGTAGTACAGGTAATATAGTCCGCAGGTGTCGGAGCTGTCGAGTTGGATTTGAGACGAACAGTAGTGGTATTGGGGTCCGTTGACGGTCAGGCGATAATACGTTTCCGGTGCATTTCCCATGGAATCGAAAAATTCGGTAGGAGGAGGAGGATGTGGAGGAGAAGAAAAAGCAGGAAGAACAAAAGGAACATCAGCACTTTTTAGCCTATCGATCCTGTGGGCGGCGGCTGTCGTGGCGGCGCGGGGAATAACCACGATTGATTATATGTCTGTATTGGTGATGGCGGCGATGGTGGTGATAGATATACATGATGGCTCCTTGACTGTATAGAGCTGTTTAAATGACTATCCCGCGGCCGTGTGCTGTGCCGACGAGTTACAGGCCCACGTGGGAGTCAGGCCCCGCACGTTCATCGTCAATACGGACACGTGCGACCGTGGCGGAAGTCACTGGGTGGCGTTCCACTTTCCCTCGTGAGACGCGCCTAATTTTTCGATTCGCCTGGAAACGCACCGGAAACGTATCATCTCCAACGTCCTGATCGTGAACGGACTGCAATACTACTACTGTTCGTCTCAAATCCAACCCGACGACACCACTGCCTGCGGACGGTATTGCCTGTACAACTTCAAAAGGATATATCGAGGAATGGAGCTGCGTCCATAGTGAAAAACTTTTCCACCGTTCATTTAAAAGGAAACGAGGACAAAATTTTAAGATCTAACTGTTAACATTGTATATTGTCATGCATTTTAAGCCTATTATCTAATAATAACTACCATTTTACCTATCATTTATTTGTACTGTCACTAGGTATATGTATTGTATTTAATATTGATTTTTTATATACGTATACTTTGATTGATTAAACAGATAATTGATAAGAATTGTATCGTATTCATATAAGAATCTATTAAGACTGATATGTATTGTCTAATTATAAATACTTTGTTTACCTATCAATTTACAATATACAATTTTGCTTGAACAGTTTATGTCTTGGCCAATGTTCTATTATATATAGTAATTCAGAATGTACATCTTTTTAATGCATGAGGTGTTTTATATTTACTGTCACTAGGTATCTATTGAATTTAATATTGATGTTTTACAAAACGTTCAAGATAGTCTTGAAGTATTTATGGTTAGGGTTAGTATGTTTGCAAAAATAGTGAGGAGAGTTCGGACATTGGATGTACTTTATCTAAACGCCATGATTTTACCATTGCTTTAAACATCAGAAATATATATCCCAACGCTAATTTGGTTACTGTGTTTTTACAGGAATTGACTCACGTGATTCAGAAACCTCATCTCGGTCATGGATTTCATGAATTTCCATTGACAAATTCACGATAAAAGTACTTACAACTTTCGGAATAGTGTTATATATAAAGGTTTGATTGGATAGAAATATTGGTGCGATTGGATTATTAAACTAATGAAGAACGATTACACAGTCGGTCGTTGTTACCATACATATGTACAATATAATTATAAATACTTTGTTTACCTATCTATTTGCAATATGATTGTCGGGCAAACATCACTTTATAGATAACAAATTTATTGTATTATAAACACAGGTGGGTTTTATTTAATGTGATTGATTAAACAGATAAGAATTGTATCGCATTCATATAAGAGTTCACTAAACTTAATATTCAATTATCTAATTATAAATACTCTTTTTTCAGGTTTTGGTGTTAGGGTTAGGGTTAGTGTTAGGGTTAGGATTAGGGTTAGTGTTAGAGCTAGGGTTAGGGTTAGGGTTAGTTTTAAAGTTAGGATTAGGGCTTGATCAACGAGGTTGTGCAATCGGTATAAAAGTTCGTATTATACTACTACAATCATATATTTTACAGTGGATTTCGTGGTCGTGATCGTATGATTGTTGGATTTCTAACTACCTATGTAATCAGCGTATATCACCACTAACGTTGTGAGTTCGAATCTCGCTCGATACAACATTTGTCAGAGACTTGCGGTAGATCGCTTGTTTTTCTCCGGGTACTCCAGTTTCCTCCACCAGTATAACTGACTAGGATATAACTGGAATATTGTTGAAAGTTCTATAACACCATAATCCTAACACCTAACACATATATTACATCGTGTATTCATATCTAGAAATCTTGTTTAATGTATTTATTAACACACTTTGGAGCTCTTCACATCATATATTATATAAAATGAAGCAAACCTATACAAACCAACCTCCTTGGGACTAGCTTTTTAGTTCCGAATAGACAAGTGTTTGGCTTATACACGTGAATTTGATAGGGATTTTCTACATTGTGACTTTATGTAATGTTTGGTTTATAAAGGATTATGTGTTTTTGCAGGGTTCGGTTTAGACATGTTTCACTGTATATATCATCTACAAGGTCTCTGGACTTCGATATACAAGGGACGCTGTTGCAAACATGTTATTTTATGGAATGAATTAGTGTTATGGTGTTTAACGCCACATTCAACAATATTTCAGTTATATCATGGCGGTCAGTTTTGTTTGTGGAAGAAACCGGAGTTGCCGGAGAAAACCATCGACCAGCCGCAAGTCACTGACAACATTTATCATATAAGGTTCAAGTTCACAACCTTAGTGGTGGTAGGCACTGACTGTGTAGGTAATTATAAATCCAACTGTCATATGATCATGACCACGACGACCCCTTTATGCGTTGTTAATATATATGGGACAAGGAACGGCGTCTGCGTTCCCATATTTTACATCATGTATTCATGTCTCGAAGTCTTGTTTTATATATTTATCATAAATACACTTTATTCATTTATTCACATTATATATTAAATAAAAAGAAAAACAAACAAAAATGCGACACTGTCGTAACAGTTCAAATTCCAATCGAAAAATCACAGAATCGATACCTTCAACATACAAATGCGTATACGATTAAAGGTATACAGGGTGTCAGAATTAATTTTTTTGTTTATATTAAAAGTTGCCAATATTCGATGTTTTATACTAATAAAATGTTCTGAACAAGAAGCCATGTTTAAAAAACAATTCATAACGTCGTAAGTAGTGAAAATAATTCGAATGTCTGTCGGTGGAATCGCCATTAACACACCTAATTATAAGTCGGTTTCTTTTCCGAAGTTTGCCGAAAACTTATACGTGCTATAAGTAATCAGGAAGCATGTTCTTCTGTATGTTGCATGTAAATTCGTTAGAATTGATATAATTTAAGAAATATATCAATGACATTGAAATCGGAAATACGTGATAAAATCAACAAAAACAAACCCAAACTCTACAAAGGGGCCCGATAAAGGGAAAATTGTAAACAAATTGTATTGCATATTATTGACAACACTTGAGTTGTCTTGATTATATTTTTCTTCGAAAAAACAGACATGAAGTTCATTATTTTAGTATCTAATTTAAAAGGGATATCACCTAGCGTTTTCTCATGAAAAAAAGAATATATAAAAAACTACGATGCAATTCTACTGTCAAAATACGATTCGGCCGAAAAAAGATACTAAATTATGAGTACGTGTGGAAAAATGGCGTAGGTCGGTATAACATCGTTTCTTAATTTTTACACAAAGCTTGCTGAATCCTCCTTTTTGTGTCGTTTTCGTGTAGAATCCGTCAATGGTTTTCTGTCATGTGCTTTTTCTTCGACAAACTATTTCACACATGCGGAAATGCTTTACCGAATGAGTTAACTGTGTAGGTCGTATGAATGTATAAATATTGCGCGGGTAAATATTGGAGTCTTGACTGGATGGAAGAAAATCAAACAGCGACGTATTTGCTTTGTTCTAGGCTATTTACGTATGATATAATGAAAAAATGCAATTCCAATTAGAATAAAACATTGAATATTGACAACTTTTAATATAAAAAAAAAAAATTCTGACAGCCTGTATGCCTTTAATTTCCTTGCTTGGTACAGGCACTTAAAAATAGATTTATGAAATAGGCAAAATAATGTAGATAAAGCTATTATCTTTATTACCAAATATAAAAAGAAATAAAAAAAAAACCGATTAGATTTTCGAAAGGGTAAGATGCTCCATTCATATTGCATATTGTAATCGTGACATGAGATATGAGCATAAACGCTACTTATTTGACATGAGATACGAGCATATATGCTACTTATTTACCATGAAATATCAGCGTAAATTGTTCCTTACGCGACATGACAAATGAGTATAAACTGTGACGCCTTTTCTCTTTTCAGCGGAGCGCCTGTCGAATTATTACATATATGCTTACATCACCAGTAATGACACATGGACTGATTATGAAGCTAGTCCAGGTGAACTCTGCTATTATCACGATGGGTTTTCTCCACTGGTGTTAAGTATTGCCTGTAACACGAGCATTCAGGCCCAGTATGTAAAGATACTCCAAACAGACCCTCTACCTATTGGGCGCAACAACGCATTGACACTATGTGAAGTTGAAATCTATGGTTCAACAGAAATACAAGGAATAACGAGACGAGGTATAAATAAATAAATAAATAAATAAATAAATAAATAAATAAATAAATAAATAAATAAATAAATAAATAAATAAATAAATAATGAAGGAAATACCACATCGTTGGAACAATTCTAAACTCTAATCGCAAACTTGTAGAAACAGGGTCAAATTCGACACCCTCTCTACACGACCGCTTTCTTGGCTGGATACAGGCACTTCAGTTGGGTTTAATCTGGTCGTATGGGTCCAATCATCCGCTCTTAGTAAAATAATTAAATGAAAAACAAGAAATAATACATTGTGGAACAAATCCAAGATATAATAAACATTCTACATAACATCACAGAAACAGAGGCAACATTGACACCTCTAACATACATGTGAATGACTGCCCACGTTCCTAGCATGTTCCGGATACTTCAATCAAAAGTAGCGGGATTAAAACTAGTTTTATTGGCCCAAACGTCCACTCTTAGTAAACTGATGCGGTTATGGAAATGTCTTTCACGCATGAGTAAAGTGCCAAACATTTCTCATTTCACTGAGTGAGGAGTGTTGTTTTGTAAAGACCTAATTGTAAGAGTGTTCAACACCTAATTAAACTTATTGCCAAGTTTATGTAGATAATACAATGGAAGCAAAATAAATCAAACAACATGACATACCACAACAAAGAACAAAAACAAAACGATTATTTCGAATGGGTGAAATCTTCTATCTATATTGCATTTTGTAATCGTGGAGCCTTAGTTAAAATGTCGGTTCATAGTAAACACAGGTATTGGGTATGAGTGATGAAATGTTGAAATCCTTCTGGAGTAGATGACATACATGTATATGTATTGTCGTTAAAGATCGAATTGTCAAGAATGGGCTTACGATCACATTAACTAGTAGCACGAGTTCCGTGTTGTGATGTCCGTTACAATTTCCGCAGAAAAACGATGTTCGGTTCGTCTATACTTCCTCTTGTTTGTAGGAGGACGCATGTCGTATTTTCATTATTTGTGTTTGTTTGCGTATAGCGATCTCCAACATATATTGTGTTGTGTTTTTTGTTTTTGCTTTTTTTATGTCGCCAGTTTCTGTTGATTGTCCGTTTTTATTGTTCCTGCAATATTCCCTTGTGGTTATTTGCGGGATGTTAGTACCTGGATGGACGCATGAATAACATTCATCAGTACACTTATATTCAAGGATTGGTAATCCAAACAATTTAAAAGTCTTTATAAGCAAATAATCAAAAGGGTCTAAAGAGGATAGCCAAAATCAGCTAAGGTAATCTATGCCGGAGAGAGGAGGAAACTTAGTTTTATTAATAATTACATTATTTTGGAACCGTATATTTCAATAATAAATATATCTGATAAACCATGTCAGTGCAAAGACACTGACTAGTTGGCAGCTGATATCCTCGGGGACTAATAGCACACCAGTAGAAGTATCGACCCATTGATAGTAATACTAATTTAGATATCGATCATAGTACGCACGAGGCATTCCTGCGATAAGCTTCATTATACTTTCTTTTTACAATTCCTTAACGTGAATCTAATTCTAGTCAGAATCAAGTTTAATTTAGATTAGATAAAGAAGTTGGTGTCAACGACAAAAATATGCATTCCCCTTTTCAGACAATCTAATTAAATTTATACTTTTGTTATACTCTAATATATAATGGCATCCACTATAGGGCACGTCAGGGTTTATATTATCATTCGACCAATCAGCGATGACCATACTAAATCTCTATGTATCAAAACCGACTACATGCTAAGAGATGTTGCCCGATTGATCAATATATAAAACTGTCTTAGTTATGATTAGACAGTCAATATGAATAAAATATAACATGAGATGATCGCAAGCAGATTGTTGCAAGATATTTGTGTAATGCGAAGGCTATATTTCTATAAATACAACAAGCATTTAATTTGAATTAGATTGCATTTTAGAAGTACTGATAACTTATAAAGAGTTTGAAGGTACCACAGAGAGATTTCAGAAAACTGCAAATCGAAGTGGGACAGAGAATAAAATGGTCAAAATGGATAACATGATACACAGTGATTTACAAAATACTAAATATTGAATCACACGAATCCCACTAAATACAATGAGATAAAATGGCCTGCTCCGAAAGGGTAAGTAGTTCCTGCTCCACTGGTTACACCAGTCCCGTTACTGTATACGTAAATAAATACAAATAACATAAATGAAAAACCGTTATGGAAACATATTGATCATATTGGGCATAGAAGACACAGGACGATGACAAATAAAACACAAAAATACAACACAGAAAGCTAAAAAGATGAGCAACACGGACCCCTTCAAAACTTGGAGGTGAAACCAGTTGTTCGCGAAGGGTAAGCAGTTCCTGCTTCTAAAAGATGAACCTCTAACAAAAAAATACCTATCGATATTACCATGACAAGATGGACTGTTTAATTATCGATGATAATTTGCTTACAGGTCCCTTTTGTAAAATGTCCAATAGGACATCAGGACTATATTTGATAGTCCATCGTGATTCCAACAAATCAGCAGTACACTGTGCTAGTCTTTGCCAACAGATTGAAGGCTGTTTGGGATTTGATTACACAAAGGAAGGAGTATGTTCACTAGCACAGACAAATATTAGAGTCGATACCGTGGACCCACAGATATCATATTATATGAGATGCTGAACTAAGGTTGTTATTCCCCATCCTATTCCCACTTTCTTTTGTTTTGTGTTCTTTGTTAAAATGGGAAATCAATATTGTCCAATCAAACTGTCGTAATGATATGTAATATTGATATTGGTGTAAGACACTTATGAAAATTCCAATTTAAAACACAAGTGTTTAACGTACAAATATGTGGATGAAATAAGGTTAATAACAAAATTACCGAACTCCTTACTCCCAACAATCTTCCAAAGGGAAAGTCAACACTAATAAGTATAAAAACAGACAGAATCAGTCAACAACCGGAAAACTGGGAAAACCGTAAGTAAACTGACTTGGTACAGACATGTCCAAAGAAATGATGGGTTGAATCAGATTTCACGGCGCCAACCATTCCGCTTTCATTACGGTTCAAAGGTTCCGGCTGTCACTATAACAGCATTTATAACAATACTCTACGTTTAAAGGACAATACCTCCTTGATAATTATCCTTGTCAAGCTGCCCTAACGATAAACGAATCTTCATATGATAATAAACAAGCATGAACAGTTTTAAGGAATTCCTATATATGTGCACGCTGAGATTGGAATACACACTTTTTTGATGAAATACTATAGGGCCAAAAGAGCACTAACTCCGTTAATATTATCATACTTAATACAAACTGCCCTAACGATAAGCGAATCTTCATATGGTAGTAAACAAGCGTACACACTTTTTGAAGATATATTTTAAATCAAAATGTACAAAAACTACTTCAAATGGTAGGGTAGTTGCACGCACAATCGTTTTGATGAAATATTGTTTAAAACAGCATATGTCCGCAATAATGTTTGAATCATCATATGGTAAGTAACCATGCTATGTGTTGAGGAATTCCCATTTAAAATGAAGGATGAGTTGTGCGCACACTCTTTTCCTACAGATGGATGATTGGACAGGACGGAATGGTTTTTTTTTTCAAAATAGCACAAATGCACATTGTAGCTATATGACGAATACTTGTGTTTATTATATATCTCCATTAGAAAGTTTGTAAAATTAAAATGTACTT
>MJUT01008162.1:20234-32340 GCA_002080005.1 Gigantidas platifrons
CGGTAACAAGCGAGCATTCAGTGACCTTTGTATTGTACTGTTAAAAGCCATTATTACGGTAACAAGCGAGCATTCAGCGACCCTGGTATTGTACTGTTAAAAGCCAGTATTGCGGTAACAAGCGAGCATTCAGTGACCCTTGTATTGTACTGTTAAAAGCCAATATTACGGTAACAAGCGAGCATTCAGTGACCCTTGTATTGTACTGTTCATGTTTATCTTTATTTTGTGATAGTGTATGTGTTTATTTATTTGTTGTCTGTTAGACAGGTTCGGACATCCTGTACAATCTGACACATTTCCCTGGTCATTTGTGTGTCTGATTAGACAGGTTCTGACATCCTGTACAATCTGACACATTTCCCTGGTCACTTTGTGTGTCTGATTAGACAGGTTCTGAAATCCTGTACAATCCGACACATTTCCCTGGTCACTTTGTGTGTCGAATTAGACAGGTTCTGGCATCCTGTACAATCCGACACATTTCCCTGGTCACTTGGTGTGTCGGATTAGACAGGTTCTGACATCCTTTACAATCCGACACATTTCCCTGGTCCCTTGATGTGTCAGATTAGACAGGTTCTGACATCCTGTACAATCCGACACATTTCTCTGGTCCCTTGGTGTGTCAGATTAGACAGGTTCTCACATCCTGTACAATCCGACACATTTCCCTGGTTACTTGGTGTGTCGGATTAGACAGGTTCTGACATCCTTTACAATCCGACACATTTCCCTGGTCCCTTGATGTTTCAGATTAGACAGGTTCTGACATCCTGTACAATCCGACATATTTCCCTGGTCACTTGGTGTGTCAGATTAGGCAGGTTCTGACATCCTGTACAATCCGACATATTTCCCTGGTCACTTTGTGTGTCGAATTAGACAGGTTCTGGCATCCTGTACAATCCGACACATTTCCCTGGTCACTTGGTGTGTCGGATTAGACAGGTTCTGACATCCTTTACAATCTGACACATTTCCCTGTTCCCTTGGTGTGTCGGATTAGACAGATTCTGACATCCTGTACAATCCGACACATTTCCCTGGTCCCTTGGTGTGTCGGATTAGACAGGTTCTGACATCCTGTACAATCCGACACATTTCCCTGGTCCTTTGGTGTGTCGGATTAGACAGGTGCTGACATCCTGTACAATCCGACACATTTCCGTGGTCCCTTGATGTGTCGCATTAGACAGGTTCTGACATCCTTTACAATCTGACACATTTCCCTGGTCCCTTGGTGTGTCGGATTTGACAGGTTCCACTGTAATACAATGGCCAAACGGAAAAAAAATCAAGACAAACAATATTCGACAAAACACTTCGCAGAACACTAAACATTGACCAACACGAACATCCGTAAAACCGGGGAAGAATTCCATTAATATAAGCAGCTACTGAACCACTACCGTCACACGTCGTGTTACTATTAAACCACACGAACATCACGCACGGTCCTGCCTCTTTTCAAATTATACAGAGATCAAAGTTCATTCAACAGTGGTTATACAGAAAGACAGAAATAGAATGGTTGGATACGTGATGTACTTGGTTAATTATAATCTGGATTATTGCATTATCATAGGGTTAGGGTTTGGGTTTTAACTTTCAACAATATTTCAGTTTAATCGTGGAGGTCCGTTTTATTGGTGGAGGAAACAGGAATACCTGGATAGAAACATCAACCTGTCGCAAGTCACCGACACTTTATCACATAATGTTGTATTAGTACACCTCGCCTAGGCGGGATTCGAACTCACAACGTTAGTGGTGATAGGTGCTGGTTGCATAGGTAGTTATAAATCCAGCTACCATACGATCACGACAACGATGTGCTGTGTAAATCGTGTTGGACACCAGCATAGGTAAATAAAAACAAATAAAACATGAACCGCTACAATATCATCACATGGAACTGATAAAACAAAATTCCCGGGCGGCTCAGTGGGTTAGGTATTTGGATTACCTAACAACTCATATAATCCTATCATCAATACGGCGTGGGTTCGCGCCCGGCTTTGTAAATTACAAAAAGGGTGCACTCGACTCAGCCGCAAGTGATAAAGTTTACCAGTTGCTTGCCCATGGTAGGTGGTTCTCTCCGGGTGCTCCGGTTTCTTCCACCACTAAAACTGGTCGCCATGATATAGCTGAAATATTGCTGAAAGTGGCGTTAAACACGAAAAATCAAATCATCATCAATCACATAACAAATTCCATGACTATGTTGGCTGATAATCTTTATTTTGTTTATTTTACGAACAGTTGTATCTAGGTTCTCTTTACATAAACTGTCAGGACGTCAGCTCTACCAAACTCTGAAACAAAAATTTATAGTTTTTAAATAATGTTTGGAGTAAAATAAATCAATTAATTTTAGTCCCGTGGTCCATAAGTGAACTCATATGTACAACCCGTCTGATACGGGCGTTAACCAAGCATACAACCCCATCGTTGGAACATACCGTAAATGAGTACCAAGTGTTTGGACGATAAGCACATTTTGTAGTAGCTCCCTATAAACAATTGTTTGGTATTAGTTGTCGGTGATGGCCCAACTGTATCTATTATCTCCCCTTTTTACCCTGTGTGACAATCATATGATGTTTAACGCCACTTTCAACAATAATCATTATAGCGTGGCGTTCGTTATATATGTGGAAGAAACCGGAATATCCGAGGTACATATGGTCCATGGAACTATTTTACTAGTATTCCGTCCGGACCAATTTGGCACAGGGACTTATTTTATTGTTACATTTCGACATGTTCAATTTTAAGAAATGTTTCCTGTCCATTCATTCCTTTATCAAGTTTTTTATTTACAAATTATTATAAAGTTTAACAAAATCAAATATTCATTGATCAACAACAATAAATTATTAGCCAATCACTGTGTACTGTGTGAGTAAACATGATACATAAATAATGTATAAGTATGTAGTACACGGTGGCGGTCGGTTGTATTAGTTGACAAAAATGTCCGGAGAAAATCACCGATCTGTCACATGTTGCATACATTTGATTGGAGTACAACTTGCCATTGGATGGGGGTTTCTACTTATAAATGAAATGGTGATATGTATTGATTACATAGGTAGATGTAAATCCAACTGCCATGACAGGACACCCCCCCCCCATCTCAACAGGAAAGTATGCAAAAGAACTAATATGTATTGATTACATAGGTAGATGTAAATCCAACTGTCATGACTGGACCCTCTCCCCCCCCCCCCCCATTTCAACAGGACAGTATGCAAAAGAACTAATATGTATTGATTACATGGGTAGATGTAAATCCAACTGCCATAACTGGACCCTCTCCCCCCTCCCCCCCATTTCAACAGGAAAGTATGCAAAAGAACTAATATGTATTGATTACATGGGTAGATGTAAATCCAACTGCCATGACTGGACCCCCTCCCCACCTATTTCAACAGGAAATTATGCAACAGATCTAATAAAACGTAGATATCAAATTTAGTGCGCACAACTCGTTTCTGGAATAACCTTCATCAGGTACGCTCAAAATGTAAAGGTTGGAAAGCCAAATAATGTAAAATGTTTTGTGAGCAAGTAAACCAAAGGGGCTTTATAGGACCGCCAAAATTGGCTAAGGTCACCTATGTCTGAGGGAGGAGAACCTTAGTTTTAGTAATACTTTCATTATTTAGAAAGTGTAAATTTCAATAACACATATATCTATTAAACCAAGTCAGTTCCGAAACACTGACTACTGGGTGGGTGATACCCTCGGGGACTAATAGTCCACCAGCAGAGGTATCGACTCAGTGATAGTAATAAAAACGTAGATATCAAATTTAGTGCGCATGACTCGTTTCTGGAATAACCTTCATCAGGTGACGCTCAAAATCGAGAGATTGGAAAGACAAATAATTTTAAAAGTTTTGTGAGCAAGTAAACCAAAGGGCCTAAATAGGATCACCAAAATCAGCTAAGGTCACCTATGCAGGAGGGAGGAGAACATTAGTTTTAATAATACTTTCATTATTTAGAAACTGTAAATTTGAAATTTTAAATAAAAATTAATTTATTTGTCTGAGGCAGAGAAGCAAGACATCAAGGAAAAAAAACAGACAAACAGACAAACAAAAATAAATAAAGAAAATAAAAATCTAAACAAAAATAAAGAAAATAAAAATCTAAACAAAAATAAAGAAAATAAAAATATATCCAGAAGAATTAAGAGAGACATGTTGAAAATAAAATAAAATTGCTGTAGCAAGTAGTAGTATAAAATTGGAAATATGAAGTAATCTTTGTATTATTTTTGTCGCGATTACGCGTAATTAAGCGCACCGGCGAAAAAATGAAAACACACTATAAAAGTCAGCAAAAAAAACAAAACAACCACGTATCACTGAGCAAAAATGGAGAACACTGGAATCATACTTACTGTTTTCGTACCACCTTGTTTTATGGTTGTTCTTGGCGTAGGTGAACACAGGATAGGTACTACTAAATCTCATACGTGAACAGGTACTGGGGTAGGAATAAGAACGGCTGAGTCGCGCATCAATGACAGAAAACCATCCGCGTGCAGAAGAACCACATGAGTGGCCATCTTGTTGTGTCATGAATGAGTAGTAATACCAGCTGTAAAGTATAAACACAATAATTGAATTGTTTGGTGTTTCATACCAGCTGTAAAGTATAAACACAATAATTGAATTGTTTGGTGTTTCGATTATGATTTTCTTTACTCATATTCCAAAATTATCCAATCAGAACAAAGTATTTATCTGAAACAGTGTTCTGGTTGATTGTTTTTCAAGAACGAGTACAAACTCATGCCCAAAGAGTATCATGACCATAAGACCAGATGTCTTGAATAAAAAATACAATCGCAGAAGCTACAAAAATATATATGACTGACCAGACAGACTCACGCCTTTATTTAAATTGATCCGTTTATCATAGTACATCCCATGTTATATGTTATCGATGTTAGGGCTGTCATGGTGGTATTGTAGTTTTAAATCCAATTACCCGTGAAATTAGTGACTATCACAACTAAAATTGTGAGTTCAAATCCTCTCATGGCGAGGTGTACTCGATAAAGTTTGTCAGTGACTTGCGGCATATTGGTGATTTTCTCCGGGTGCTTCGGATTACTCCACCAATAAAACTGACCGTCACGATATAACTGAAAAATTATTGAAAGTGGCGTTAAACGCCATAACCTTAATCCTGTTTTGGGTGTTCTAAGATATATTAGTCATACCATTAGGGGGTCACATACGAGTGACTCTATATAATGACCAATGAAAGGGACAGTTGCGAGACTATATATATATGAAAGAATGCATAAACTGCTTTGCATGTTACGAACAATCTGTTTGGCCTAAAAAGATTATAAACGTATTTATCATATCATTAAATATTCATGACATAAGGTCACTCACATGTGACCCATAATGAGGTTTCCTCAGATCCCTCCCCCCACGACATATCAGTAAATGTGGGCAAGTGAGAGATTTGATTGTAGTCAGATTGGTCTAAATATAGGAATATGAAAACAAATTATTATATCACACTGAACGTACCAGGGGCACCTGGTGCGCCCCCCCCCTAAAATTGGAAAAAAATTGATCTTTTTGCGTAAAATCGTGATTTTTCACACGAAATACCACAAATATTTTCGCGCCTCGCTCCGCTCGGCGCGATTATTTTAAGTGCGCCACCCCTAAATTGAAATTATGGATTCGCCCCTGTTTACATCTATTTTCGGCGCTGCAAGTATACGATAGGTTATTTCGTTGCAATAGTGAAGATACTAATTATTTCGGGGAAACAAGAAAATATTTTAATGTAATATTATTGGGCTTATATATGTTTTGATTGATTCATATATGGATGTAACGTCCAGTTTAAAATATTTCATGCAAATTCAGGATAAAAAAAGAGTGTACATATATAATATCTATACAAAAACAAGGGAGGAATTGAGAGACCGGAGCAACACCTTTTGACCTTCACTGGAAACAAATATTGAGATTGGGTAAAGAGGAATGTAAATTATAGAAACGAACTTTGTGAACTGAAACTTGTAGAAACATCCGTCATTGTAGAGGTCATCATAATTACTCTCTAGAAACTTTGAGTAGCTGAACCAGCTCAGATAGTTTGTGTTCTTTCCGTCAAAAATCATATACATCACTGATTTACCATTATCAAACAATTCTAGCTTTACCTGTAATACAAATTACATCACTGATTTACCATTATCAAACAATTCAAGCTTTACCTGTAATACAAATTACATACACAATATCTCTGTTTAAGAGGATTGTGAGTTTTAGAGATTTGTTTTTCGTCATGAGATCGTTCAATCATGATACCTTTATCTTGATGAGATGATACATGTATTCTAGACTCCCAATCTCGGTGCCGGATTTAGGACCCTGAAGGAGGTAGCCCCGGTTGTCCTA
Source organism: Gigantidas platifrons (assembly GCA_002080005.1). Classification (NCBI taxonomy): domain Eukaryota; kingdom Metazoa; phylum Mollusca; class Bivalvia; order Mytilida; family Modiolidae; genus Gigantidas; species Gigantidas platifrons. Next base: position 26,690 of record MJUT01008162.1, read on the forward strand.
CACAGGCAGTCTACATGTACATGCTCAAGAAATTTAGGAATAGTTAACATTTTAAAATTGTACCACATAACCAAAAATCAATCGTAAAAATGTTTTTTGGCAGGAAGATGGGCCCCCTGGCCAACGGGCACATGGCAGGAAGATGGGCCCCTGTCCAACGGGCACATGGCAGGAAGATGGGCCCCTGGCCAACGGGCACATGGCAGGAAGATAGGCCCCCTGGCCAACGGGCACATGGCAGGAAGATGGGCCCCCTGGCCAACGGGCACATGGCAGGAAGATGGGCCCCCTGGCCAACGGGCACATGGCAGGAAGATGAGCCCCCTGGCCAACGGGCACATGGCAGGAAGATGAGCCCCTGGCCAACGGGCACATGGCAGGAAGATGGCCCCCTGGCCAACGGGCACATGGCAGGAAGATGGGCCCCTGGCCAACGGGCACATGGCAGGAAGATGGGCCCCCTGGCCAACGGGCACATGGCAGGAAGATGGGCCCTCTGGCCAACGGGCACATGGCAGGAAGATGGGCCCCTGGCCAACGGGCACATGGCAGGAAGATGGGCCCCCTGGCCAACGGGCACATGGCAGGAAGATGGGCCCATGGCCAACGGGCACATGGCAGGAAGATGGGCCCCCTGGCCAACGGGCACATGTCAGGAAGATGAGCCCCCTGGCCAACGGGCACATGGCAGGAAGATGAGCCCCCTGGCCAACGTGGCCCTGTGCTTAAGCACACATAAGCACAATGGTATATCCGGTGTCATATAGTAAACCTTCCGCATAGCAAACCTTCACCCGGAATGTTTACTATATAGTGAACATTCCCCCTCGGAATATTTGCTATATAGTAAACCTTCCCCCGGATACTTTACTATATAGTAAATATTCCCCGGTGGGAAAATTTACTATATAGCAAACATTCCCCCATCCATAGCCGATCATCCCCCGGATATTTTGCTATATAGTAAATGTTCCCACTTAATCCAGATAATTACTATTGATTCGGAATTTAGCACCTTAGTCGTGTTAATTTTAATTGTTATATACCATTAATTATATCCGGCTATGATTAAAAAGTAAAAAAAGCACATGCTTTGCATTAAAAAAAAATGTACGGAGCCATTTTGCAGTATTTGAAAAATTTAACAGTAGGTAGGAAGGTTTACTATGCGGAATAAATACTATATAGTAAATCTTCTGGGGGGTTAATCTTCTATGGGGGAAGGTTTACTGTATGACACCGGCACTGCCCAGTCTGATTAAAATCATATCTCTCACGTGCTCCCCTGCACTGATATGTCGCGGTGTGGGAGATCCTCCCCCAACGTCACGACTTATCATTGAAGGGAGAGGGGACAAATGAGAGATCTTATCCCATGCTGCGACATATCAGTGAAGGGGAGCAAATGTGAGATATGTTTTATTGGTGGAGGAAACTGGAGGACCCGGAGAAAACACCGACCTGTCGCAAGTCACTGACTAACTTTATCACACAATGTTGTACACCTCGCCCTGATCGAGATTCGAATTCACAACATCAATGGTGATATGCACTGATTGCATATGTAGTTGTAAATCCAACAACCATACGATCATGGCCACGGCGGTCCCACATATATAACGCGATATTAACGTTGGCTCGGTGTCAACTGTTGAAATGTTATGTTCACCCCCGTATGAGGTTAATATATATAACGTTCCAACATTATTTAGGTGTCATACCTGTTTGATATTTGAAGTTGTCCATTTATCAATAATAGGACTTCTGAGGTGCTTATTGGTCGGTATCTTCATCATGCTTATGTCAACGTTCTCGGGAAGACAACCAGAAGACACTTTGCACGTGCTTGGTGATCTTCTCCTCCATTCAGTGTATACCTTCTNTCCATCGCCCAACCCGGAATAATTCCTAACCTTTATTCTGCTCCAATAGTCATTGTACTAAACTTTCAGAATGCTGAGTCAACTCGAAAGTTATTGCATGGAAACCATTGTGTCTACAGTAGTATGACTATGAGACCCTTACCATAATACAAAAACAATCCTGCAGACATATAAAAAGTGACTGGGCAAAATAAACTCTCAAAGCCTTTGGCCAGATGAACTTAACAGCTGGTATGCCCCTTTTCCAGGTGAATTAAAAATAGTAGTTTCATAATCATTTTGCCTAGAGTTGTATCATGACATTTTGCCTAGAGTTGTATCATGACATTTTGCCTACAGTTGTATCATGACATTTTGCCTACAGTTGTATCATGACATTTTGCCTAGAGTTGTATCATGACATTTTGCCTACAGTTGTATCATGACATTTTGCCTAGAGTTGTATCATGACATTTTGCCTAGAGTTGTATCATGACATTTTGCCTAGAGTTGTATCATGACATTTTGCCTAGAGTTGTATCATGACATTTCACCATGAAATCAATGTCAACATTACAGTTGTAAGTGAGTCATTGTTGTTTAACACAAATTGAGCAATTTTTAGATACATCATGAAGGTCCCGGGTGGCTCAATGAGTTAGGTCGTTGTAGGTTCTGGGTGGCTCAATGAGTTAGGTCGTTGGATCTAACAACTCATACAAGCCTATCACCAATATGGGGTGGGTTCGCGCCCGGCTTTGTAAATTACACAAAAGGGTGCACTCGACTCGCAGCCACAAGTGATAAAGTTTACCAGTTGCTTTCCCATGGTCAGTGGTTCTCTCTGGGTACTCCAGCTTCCTCTACCACTAAAACTGGTCACAATGATATAGCTGAAATATTGTTGAAAGTGGCACTAAACACCAAAAATCAAAATCAAATCAAATCAATCAGATATATCATGACAAGGACAAGTTAGGTGTCAGATTTGTTCTAGACCAACACGCTGATTTAGATTTTTATGGTGCTAGCTCACTGAAACAACAGTCAGCAGGTAGATATGTCACTCCACTCAGAAACTTTATTCAGATTCAGAGACACTCAATCTATGTTAGAATANATGTCCATTTATGCGATCAATACCTACGTCATCGAGGAATATACATTTTGTACAGGTACACGTTAACTGATCAATCGGTAAACCTCGGGTGAAACAGCTTCTCTCCTTCTATAGGAACGGAATCAGCCGAACTATGGCGAGTGGTTAAATTATGACATACATTAGTTTTCGGTAAGGAGGCCAAAACTTCAAAAATTATATTTAATTGCTGCCTGTTACGGATCGAACTTTGACCGCACTACAACCCTCCTTGTTCCTGTCCCTAAGCAAGTCTCTTGTATCGCTGTTTCCGTATTTAGAAAGTTTAACAGAATTGTTCATGTTGCTGTAGTTGGTATGTTGTCAGACATTAGTATCTAACTTGTCTTTACATTGTCAATGCTGGATCTTACAAACATAATGTTATGGTCACTGATGCTTATTTGAGCTATTGCCATCATTTAGTGTTTGTCGTCTGTCCGTTAACTCTTTACTTTTTTTAATATATTCTGAAACCACTGGGTCAAATTAGACCAAACCTGGCTATTATACTCTTTGTGTGGCCCTCTATCAAAATTGAGCCTATTGACCTTTCCAGTCAAGATTTCCGATTGGTTGAAAGGGTAGAGATATTTTTAAAATCTTCAGAACCACTTCACCTATAAAGCTAGATTGGTCAAAATAATGACCTCAGTGGTCTTGATTAAGGAAAGGGTGTGATTGTGATTACCACAAACATATCTGTGGTCATTTGTGATACATATATTCTTAGTAGAGTTATCTTTCTTTGATTACTGAAAATTTGTTCAAAGTCTATTAGGTTATCCTAACAAAATTGGGTATTTTTTTTCTTAATGTGCTGTGCAGATTAAGACTGTATACCACAAAAGGTACTATAGGTTTGTCCCTTTCTACTCCTACACATTTTAGAAACAGTAAGAGATATGGCCAATCTGATTGGAGCAATCCTAACAAGAATTCAGTGAAATAAATCACATAAATATCAGATTTAAAAAATCATATTGAGGTTTAATCTCTTTGACCCTTTTTATCTTGGAAACCATACAAGCTTAGACAAATTTGCTTGGAAAAAAATATGCAGGAAAATTTCATAAGAAATCTATAGAAAAAAAACATCTAAATTGAACTTCAATATTTTTTTTTTTAAATTAGTATTTGTCACATTTCAACATCTTTATATCTTGAAATGGTAGTCACAAAATACCTTGGCATTCGTCATCAAATTATTTTTTCATAAGAAACAAACAGAAAAAAACCCATCAAAGTTAGTGGAAAAATAAACCCTCCACATATAAAAAACACCCAGAATGCATTCTTTTTTGGCACCCTGTGGCCTCTTGTTTGGAAATAAGTAGAGCTAGAACTCCCGCCCAACCCAATAATTCCTAACCTTTATTCTGCTCCAATAGTCATTGTACTAAACTTTCAGAATGCTGAGTCAACTCGAAAGTTATTGCATGGAAACCATTGTGTCTACAGTAGTATGACTATGAGACCCTTACCATAATACAAAAACAATCCTGCAGACATATAAAAAGTGACTGNCTCCACCAATAAAACTGACTGCCACGATATAACTGAAATATTGTTGAAAATGGCGTTAAACACCATCAAACAAACAAACAAACTTAGTATCCATTGTAAATGTTTTGGAGTTATAACTCCTTTGTCCTAGATTTTAATCTTTACTTTTCAATTTAACTATTTTTTCAAATTTCGATTTCAACCATTAACAAAAGTAACCAATCAGAATATAGATAATACATCATCATCTTTGTCTTCATCCAATCAAAATAAATACAACAACAAAATGATGGCATTATTTTTCAATATCATCCAATCAGAATTGGGGTTACAACATGAATGAATAAAACACCTTTCTCCAATCTAATCCAATAAGGTGTATTGTAGTTCAGATCTTTTACTAATTTTGCCACAAAACATTCATTTTCCCCCATTAATATTGCAGATGCCCTCATAATGGATTCTGAAGTAAGTCAAAGATGGCTGTTCTGAACTTAAAAAATTCTCACAGGTATCATACAGTAGTTACATCGTAAGTGACTAAGTCATCACATTGTAGCTTCAGCACTGATTTCAATGCTTGTTGACCGTGAGTGACTAAGTCATTATACAGTACATAGCTTCAGCACTGATTTCAATGCTTGTTGACCGTGAGTGACTAAGTCATCATATTGTAGCTTCAGCACTGATTTCAATGCTTGTTGACCGTGAGTGACTAAGTCATTATACAGTACATAGCTTTAGCACTGATTTCAATGCTTGTTGACCGTAAGTGACTAAGCCATCACACTGTGGCTTCAGCACTGATTTCAATGTTTGTTGACCATAAGTGACCAAGCCATCACACTGTGGCTTCAGCACTGATTTCAATGTTTGTTGACCATAAGTGACCAAGCCATCACACTGTGGCTTCAGCACTGATTTCACTGCGTGTTGACCGTAAGTGACCAAGCCATCACACTGTGGCTTCAGCACTGATTTCAATGTTTGTTGACCGTAAGTGACTAAGCCATCATACAGTAGCTTCAGCAATGATTTCACTGCGTGTTGACCGTAAGTGACCAAGCCATCACACTGTGGCTTCAGCACTGATTTCAATGTTTGTTGACCGTAAGTGACTAAGCCATCATACAGTAGCTTCAGCA
>MJUT01008162.1:32468-44207 GCA_002080005.1 Gigantidas platifrons
TAAGTGACCAAGCCATCACACTGTGGCTTCAGCACTGATTTCAATGTTTGTTGACCGTAAGTGACCAAGCCATCACACTGTGGCTTCAGCAATGATTTCAATGTTTGTTGAACGTAAGTGACTAAGTCGTCATACTGAGCTTCATAACTGATTTCAATGTTTGTTGAACGTCAGTGACTAAGTCGTCATACTGTAGCTTCAGAACTGATTTCAATGTTCGTTGACCGTAAATGACTAAGTCTTTGATTTTCTAATTGAGATAAAGTTAATTGAGATGTTAAGCGACTTTCTCTGTCTTTGTATTCTTTTAATTCCTTTAATAATGTCTGCAATATAACAATGTAATAATTATGATTTATAGATTGAATAATTGGGTGAGTGAGTGAGAAGTCTGTTTTTTTTAATGGGAAGTTTTGATTGGCTATCTGATATACTGTTTTGTGTATTGGAAGTTTTGATTGGTCAGTCACTTTACAGCAAACCAACAACATTTAATGGATGATCTAATGAGACTGGAGGCCAACACGAGCATGTATCGCTCACCTGGCTTATATTCAATCAAGAATAGTTTTTAAGAAAAATCATTTTAGATATTTTCATATATAGGGTCCTATGTTAAAACTGTAACCCATTAAATTCAGACATAAAACAAAAACAAAACAAGTAGTTCCCGCATATATCAGAAACAGTAATAGCTACAACTAACCTGTTGGAATATTTCAGACAGGAATTTTTTAAATCAATGAAAAAAACAGCATACAAACTTAAAATAAAAAAGTCATTTTTGATGTTCACGGGGTTGGTCCATTTTTTGATTGATTGATTTTTGGTGTTTTAACAATATTTCAGCTATATCATGGCGACCAGTTTTAGTGGTGGAAGAAGCCAGAGTACCCGAAGAGAACCACCGACCATGGGCAAGCAACTGGTAAACTTTATCACTTGTGGCTGTGAGTCGAGTGTACCCTTTTTTGTAATTTACAGTTGTTAGATCCAACGACCTAACTCATTGAGCCACCCGGGCCCTCCCTTTTTTTTTATATCTAAAAATCTTTGATTTGTTTTGCAAGAAGCCTTCGATGTGATAATGCTCTAAGAAATCCATTCTTGTAAAACATATCAAAGATCTCCCAATATCAAGTGTGTTGACCTTCACATTGATCTCAAAATCTATGACCTTGACCTTTCAAGTAAAACTTCCAATTTTTTCCACAAAATTTGATAGAAGTACTATTCCGCTGAAAATATGCTGGTCCTTTCTGCCTTGATTGAACAGAGTAGTCAGAAATATGTTAAAGTATTTATTTCTATCAACTGCATTTTGAGATGTCCTGGGCGAAAAACATTTGAGTGAGAGAGTGATTGATTGTTGATTAATGGTAAGGCCATGCAAAGTTAATTTCTTGGTTCTCAGGCCCGCCCGCATGTGGAAATTCGTCGCCGCATTGCAGATTTTTTTGCAAAAATAGTAAAAAAAAGAATTTAAATGCGGTAGCGCTGTCCGTACGGAAAAAACACATGGTCGGTGAAACGCTTTAAAACGCATCATGCTTAAATGAGATTTAAAGCATCGTTATGACAATGTATAAATAAAAAACGTGTTTCCGTTTGACATTTAGACAAAATGTCAATCGTTTCTGTGCAAATTCGGCACAAATGTTTGCCAGTTTTACCAGGAAACATAATAGGGGGCTTCTCCGAAGCTTGTACCTTATTGGAATTGTTTACGGAGATAAAAAATGGTACGTTGGGACCAGCGGATTGGACGTTTCCATAAAAATTAACCACTTGTGATGTTTCTGCCACCATCGGAAGAAAAACATTGAAATTTTCAATAAAGTAATGAAAAGATTTATACATTGCCATATTTTTCACAAAAAAAAGAAGAAAAAATGCCTCCCTCATCACTTTTTACAGCAGTAAAAGGATAAAAAAAAATACCACCCTCCCTCATCAATTTTCACAAAAAAGGGCCTGAGAACCAAGTAATTAACTTTGCATGGCCTAATCAAGCAATTTTTCAGCAGCATGAACAAGTTACAGTCGATGAGACGATAATGATGCCCACTTTGTACTAAACCCCATGCGTATACAGTTGGATTTTTTTTTAGGACAAGCTCACTGAAACAACAGTCCAGTGGTAGAAATGTTCCTCCACACAGACACAATATCCTGACTCACAGCCAACACCAGTCTTTGCTCTTTCTCCTTAAGGTTTAGTTTTTTTTTTTTTAGGTTTATGGTGATTAACGTCACTTTCAATAATATTTCAATTATATCATGGCGGTCAGTTTTATTAGTGGCAGAAACCGGAGTACCCTAAGAAAACCACCGACCTGCATGCTTAGTGGAGAAACAACAAATATCAATATCTTTAGTTTGACCCGAACGAGGCTCAAACCCATGATATACCTCACTTGAGACGAGCACGCTCCCCATTACATTAACGATGTGATATAAAAACTTTTGAGAAGAGGGTTTCAGTGTATATTGTTTTTAAAACATTTGCTTACCTTATTTTGTTTCAGTAGGTCTGATCTCTCAGCTTTTAATTTGTGTATTTCATATCTTAGAATTTCATGGTGTTGACTTGTGTTTACTATATTAAAATATAAGTAACATGTTTAAACATTAAAATCATATTAAATCTGTTAGAAATATCAGTTATAATTTTCTTGTCTAGAGTAATGGCCATTAACCAACAGATTCTACCTTTCTATCTAGTAGTCAGTTAACTACGAGTATTCATTGATCCTGTTATTGTACGGTCTAAAGAATAATGGCCATTAACCAACAGATTCTACCTTCCTATTTAGTAGTCAGTTAACTACGAGTATTCATTGATCCTGTTATTGTACGTTCTAAAGAATAATGGCCATTAACCAACAGATTCTACCTTTCTATCTAGTAGTCAGTTAACTACAAGTATTCATTGATCTTGTTATTGTACGGTCTAAAGAATAATGGCCATTAACCAACAGATTCTACCTTTCTATCTAGTAGTCAGTTAACTACGAGTATTCATTGATCTTGTTATTGTACGGTCTAAAGAATAATGGCCATTAACCAACAGATTCTACCTTTCTATCTAGTAGTCAGTTAACTACGAGTATTCATTGATCTTGTTATTGTACGGTCTAAAGAGAAATGGTCTTTAACCAACAGATTCTACCTTCATATCTAGTAGTCAATTAACTAGGAACATTCGCCAACCCTGCTATTGTACTGTCCATGTTTATGTTGTCATTCATTTTTGTAATTGAGTAGAAGTGAATCTGAGCAGATATTTTATTGTTTCTATATATATGTATTGCCGTAGGAGATCCAATTAAGAGGGTTGGGATCCCATTAACCAGTTTAACGCCACAACATTTTTGTGCCTGTCTCAAGCCAGGACTAATGTCATATGTCATTGTCCACCTCCCTTTTTTTGTGTTCAATGACTTAAAGTGAGAGATTATTGTTCATTTTGTTGATATTGATGAAATTGTTGACCAACACTGTTTAAACTTTCTTTTCATAATTGTAAAAAAAACATTCAACTGGCATTTTAAAAGGGCAACACTCAAGATATTTCTTTAAAAATTATTTAAAAAAAACTTAATTTAAATATCTTTTTGTATGGAAGAAAATCTATTCGTACTTTTAAGAACCCTGCTTGTTCACATACTCAACAGTTGACTGATTGATTGGTGTTTAATGCCAACTTTATCAGTATTTCCACTATTTAAATACCTAAAACTTATGTCTCCCCTTAATGCGGCCATCTGTACAACAACCTATCTCGAAAGACAAAAATGTTATGGCCCAGACAAGAAAATACTATTTAAAAAACCATTATTTGACCTTGAGGTCAAAGGTCAAGGTCCCACGAAGGTCATTACGGTACGCGACACACCTTATGGTCATGCACCCACATACCAAATATCATTGACCTATCTGGAAAGACAAAAAAGTTATGGTCCGGACAAGCTTCGCTGAGAAGAAGCGGAAGAAGAAGCAGAAGCAGAAGAAGAAGAAGCAGAAGTGGAAGAAGAAAAAATCAGACTAAAACAATATGTCTCCCTTCGTTCGAAGGGGAGACATAATAATAATCTACTACTTACCATCAAAATCTGTATAAATACCATCTTCTGATTTGATATAGTTGTTGTTTGATGTTCCAGCAGACGATAAACTCTCCTGTAATATACACTGTAATTTATCAAGTTATGTTATAGTTATCTCCCCTACCCAACTCTCCTGTAATATACACTGTAATTTATCAAGTTATGTCATAGTTATCTCCCCTACCCAACTCTCCTGTAATTTATCAAGTTATGTTATAGTTATCTCCCCTACCCAACTCTCCTGTAATATACACAATTGTAACTACTCGGCCATTCTCGCTACCTTTCAAATAACCTCGTACGTAGTAGGCGGATAAATAGAACTACTTTTCACATGTCAGTTACATGAAAGTTTGATAAAGTTATATTTTAAATAATTTTCTATATTTCAATTATTTTCATGGATAAAAGTTGAAGTTTTAATTAGTTTTGCATGATTAGATTTTACTTAGTATGTCTTCCATATTGGATTTCCGTGGACTATATTTTTGTGCAGCTTAACTTCCGGCAAACAATTTAAGAAGAATTTCTACTATCTACGTACGAGGTTATTTGCAGGGTAGCGAGAATGGCCGAGTAGTTACGATTGGTAATATACACTGTAATTATCAAGTTATGTTATAGTTATCTCCCCTACCCAACTCTCCTGTAATATACACTGTAATTTATCAAGTTATGTTATAGTTATATCACTAAAAAGATAAGTCAGTACCTATTTTTAGGGATGGAAGATATTTTTGTCTTGTACCACAACCTCGGTTGTTGGAGATTTCCCTATCTTGTACTACCCCTGATGTTAGATTCTATATTTCTCACTTTTGAGACAGACCAGTTGCTATTTTTAGCGATGCAAGACAAAAAAATCATGTGCGTTTTACCGAAAAAATCTATTCATATCTCTTCATCACGGTTCAAACTATATTCTCATCAATAATACCACAATTCTACTACATAAGTATTTTTAAATTAATTTATGTATACTATTCTGCTAGCTAACAGTGTGTGGCCAAAAGTATTCGCGAATGTAAAAAAAACCTATATAATCAACCAAAACAATATTTTTTCAAAAAATAATTGTGAAGTTATATCTGGATAGATTTTTAAAAATTTTACACCAAGACATTCGGAATTGTCTATATTTTGATTGTTTATTTGCTCATTATGTTTATACGAGTTGTTTTTATTTGTACATAATTTAAACACAACAAATAAAAATTGACTTTGATTTTCTTATATATTTCAACTAAAAATAAATCCTAAAAATTAACAATCATGTTTAAATCATGAACAAATAAAAACAACTCATATAAGCATAATGAGCAAATAAACAATCAAAATATAGACAATTCTGAATGTTTTGGTGTAAAATTTGTTAACATCTATCCAGAAATGACTTCACAATAATTTTTTGAAAAACTATGGTTTTGGTTGATTACATAGGGATTTTTATACATGCGCGAATACTTTTGGCACCATACTGTAAGAATTAACTATCATGCACCTGACACGGTGTTGACTCTTTTTTTTGCTAGTCAGTGTTTGTTTACTTTGAGTAAATAATAGAGTGCTCCCCCCGGTGTTAGATTCTATATATCTCCCCTACCCAATCCAAGTAGGACCAGCAGTCTACTCTGAATTTAAAACAATCACTAGTCAAGTAGGGAAAGGGTTGGATGAAAATGTTCACTTTTACAAACAATATTTAAAATATATAAAATTCTACATAGANCTGTAATGTAGTAAACATTTATAATATATTTATTAAATACATTTTGTTTTATTATGAAATACATTTAAAATACTACCAAGACACGGATTCATATAGATAAATTGAATATTTACTTCAGCAATGGAAAAAAAATTGCGAGAAAACGCTCGATGGAATGTAAACAAAACAATTAAGTCTTTAGTGAGAATTAAAATCAAACACTGGAAAAAGTACAAGATAGGGAAATCTCCGACACCCTTGGGTAAGATTTCAATCGTTCTCTAACTTGGCAAGCCTCGTAAGAGAATGATTGAAATCTTACCCTCGGATGTCAGAGATTTCCCTATCTTGTACTCCCCCCGGTGTTAGATTCTATATATCTCCCCTACCCAATCCAAGTAGGACCAGCAGTCTACTCTGAATTTAAAACAATCACTAGTCAAGTAGGGAAAGGGTTGGATGAAAATGTTCACATTTATAAACAATATTTAAAATATATAAAATTCTACATAGAAATGTAATGTTATTCATGAAGTCAGTGGTAATCATGGTCCTGATTGTATGGTGGTTGGATTTACAACTACCTATGTAATCAGTGCCTATCACCACTAACATTGTGAGTTTGTATCTCACTCATGTTTTGGTTTTCTCTAATGTTTATTCACAAATGATGAACTATTTATATTACAACATGTTAATTAAATTGCAGTCCAAGTTTTATCCACAATATGATGTTAAAGAGGATTCTAATATGATGTGCTGCTTTCGCTTTGTAAACAAAACTATTCTCTAAATAGCACAATTATCTTTAGCACCTGCGTGAAGTCCTATCGCTGTTTTCCAGTGTTCTTCACTATCTGATCACGTAAACCAGCAATTAAAGTAATAAAATTAGAAATTAACAAGGGCAACGCAAAGCGTGGCGTATCCCCTCGCCTAAAAATTTGACCCGGTGACCTTGACCTTTGACCTTGAAAATCACTAGGATTCCAGATTCTCTTAAGGACTAAGTATGTACCAAGTTTGGTCAAAATCCTTTGAAGGATGTTGATTCTAGAGTGTTCACAAGGATATTACATGGTAAAAAATTTGACTCGATGACCTTGACCTTTGACCTTGAAAATCAATAGGGTTTCAGATTCTCTTAAGGACTAAGTATGTACCAAGTTTGGTCAAAATCCATTGAAGGATGTTGATTCTAGAGTGTTCACAAGGATATTATGTGGTAAAAATTTGACCCGTTGACCTTGATCTTTGACCTATAACCTTGAAAATCAATAGGGGTCCAGATTCTCTTAAGGACTTAGTATGTACCAAGTCTGGTCAAAATCCATTGAAGGATTTTGATTCTAGAGTGTTCACAAGGATATTATGCAGTAAAAATTTGACCCGGTGACCTTGACCTTTGATCTATCACCTTGAAAATTAATAGGGTTCTAGATTCTCTTAAGAACTAAGTATGTACCAAGTTTGGTTAAAATCCATTGAAGGATGTTGATTCTAGAGTGTTCACTAGGATGTTACGGAAGGACGGACGGACGGTAGCGTTACTATATCCCTTCGCAACTTTGTTGGCGAGGGGATAATAAAGTTTTCTTTGAATCTTAATGGAATATTTGTCTTAACTATGTTTAAATAGACTAATGCAAAATTAGCCTTATTTTATGAAAAAGTTGTTGATACATGTACTAGCTAACAATAATATACTTAAATAACTTTGGGGGGCCATCGTGGCCGTAATTGTATGATAGTTGGATTTACAACTATCTATGCAGTCAGTGCCTATCACCACTGATGTGAGTTCGAATCTTGATCAGGGCAAGGTGCACAACATTATGTGATGAAGTTTGTCAGTGACTTGCAACAGGTCAGTGGTTTTGTTAAACACCATCAAACAAACATCAATAGCTTTGTCAAGTATGATACGATACGTACCATTCCAGTATCAGAATCTTCATGGTTATGGCCGACATTAGTTGGAGCGTAATCGTCAATACTATTGAAGGAACTCTCAGAATTTGAAGGTGAGATCTGAACACTGTTACTGCTGACTCTAAAAAGAAAAACATCACATAACAAATCAAAATTTCAAATATATCATTTTTTTTTAAATTGATTATTCCATGAAAGTTTAAATCATTTAAGATATTCACCGGAGTTAAAAAAAGTTGTTTTCTAAACTTTACGGACATTTATGTGAAAAACTAAACTAATTAAAGTACTATGTAAGTGTGATTTTTTTTGTTTGTTTATTTCTATGTTGATTAACTAACATATATAGAATAACAGAAGTTTTAAATTGAAGGTAACATCATTGGTGGCATAATGGTTAGTGTGCTTGCCTCGAGTCCAGTAGATCGTGGGTTTGAGGCCCGGTCGGGTCAAACCAAAGACTTAAAAATTGGCATGTGTTGCTTCTCCACTAAGCACGTAGCATTAAGGAGAAAGAGCAAAAACTGGTTGGAATCAGAACAATGTGTCTGAGTGGAGAGACATGTCTACATGCGGAATGTTGCTTCAGTGAGCTAGCACTATAAATCCAACTCAGCAGTGTTGGTCTAGAACGAAGCGGACCTCATCGTCATCTCTTCCCTGTGATATAGCTGAAAAATTGCTGAATTGGCATTAAGCAACAATCACTCATTCACTCGCTAAATTGAAGGTCGAGACAGGAATTATCAATAGTATTGCATAGGACAAGATGTGACACTAATGATAATGTTTGTCGAGACCTTCAAAACTGATATGGTAAGTCATAATGTGTTTAACGCCACACTGAACAATAATATTCAGTATCAGCGTCATTTCCTTAATACTGATAGTATCACTTGGCTAGATGAAAAAAAGTCAAAATTACCAATAATTAACAATATCCTGTATCCACGGTTACACCACATAACATTTCAATAAAATCTGGTTAAAAAAAGTTAAAAACATATGATTTTGAAATGGACCCTTAGTATACAATTGAGTAGTCCTCTTTAATTCTATTGATATGACATACCTCTGAGCTGATGCTGTACTACTAGGACTAGATTGAGGACTAGAAGGGGCACTACATGTTTTGTAAGAGGACTGGGTACTTTGACTGTCTATGCTTCTTTGTACTCTGAAAAAAAAATAAAAAATCCTGAAAATTTTGAAAGCAAATCTTTAATGAAACTTATTTTTTTTTTCAGACAAAGCAAAATTTTATGAGAATTGTTGGCTTGTTACATAACAGACACAATAAAATGTGGAGTACTTCTACCTTAGTGGACCCTAACCATAAACCTAACCTTAACCCTAAACCTATCCCTTTTGTTGTCATATCCGCATGGTAACAAAGTGAAACGTTATGGGTCATGCACGTTGATTATTACAATATCTGACTTCCGGGGTCTGTCAAAGTAGATTCTACCCAATAAAATAACAGCTTGCAATTAAGACAAAAAAATTTGTAAGAATGTGTCCATAGGATATTGATACCCCCACTTTCAGCTAAAGATAACAAGGGCATAACTCCATAGGATATTGATACCCCCACTTTCAGCTAAATTAACAGGGGCATAACTCCATAGGATATTGATACCCCCCACTTTCAGCTAAAGAAAACAAGGGCATAACTCCATAGGACATTGATACTCCCACTTTCAGCTAAATTAACAGGGGCATAACTCCATAGGATATTGATACCCCCCACTTTCAGCTAAATTAACAGGGGCATAACTCCATAGGATATTGATAAACCCCACTTTCAGCTAAAGAAAACAGGGGCATAACTCCATAGGATATTGATACCCCCACTTTCAGCTAAATTAACAGGGGCATAACTCCATAGGATATTGATACCCCCACTTTCAGCTAAATTAACAGGGGCATAACTCCATAGGATATTGATACCCCCACTTTCAGCTAAAGATAATAAGGGCATAACTCCATAGGATATTGATAAACCCCACTTTCAGCTAAAGATAATAAGGGCATAACTCCATAGGATATTGATACCCCCACTTTCAGCTAAAGATAACAAGGGCATAACTCCATAGGATATTGATAAACCCCACTTTTAGCTAAAGAAAACAGGGGCATAACTTCATAGGATATTGATACTCCCACTTTCAGCTAAAGATAATAAGGGCATAACTCCATAGGATATTGATAAACCCCACTTTCAGCTAAAGAAAACAAGGGCATAACTCCATAGGATATTGATACCCCCACTTTCAGCTAAAGATAATAAGGGCATAACTCCATAGGATATTGATACCCCCACTTTCAGCTAAAGATAATAAGGGCATAACTCCATAGGATATTGATACCCCCATTTTCAGCTAAAGAAAACAGGGGCATAACTCCATAGGATATTGATACCCCCCACTTTCAGCTAAAGAAAACAAGGGCATAACTCCAGGATAGAAAAATATTAAATAGGGTTCATGGGCTCTGTATTCATTGACCTACCATTCATACAATTTTCAGTTACAACTATCTTTACAAAGTTATAAAATACCCAAGAAAGTGCCTTCTAACTCCACAACCCCCACCCTACTCCAGAATAGAAAAATTGGTTGGTTGGCTCTGTATTCATTGACCTCCCATACATACAATTTTCAGTTACAACTATCTTCAATTGGAAATAAAATACCCACCTTCCACATTCTAACCCCCTCTGGATTATCCCTCAACTTAAGTATGTACCTGTGGTAATCCTTATGACTTAGAAGTATGTTAACCACATCAGTTTGAGGTTAATATTTTCCCTATTTGTCTTTGTTAATGAGCCGGTCCATATTATAGTGTTATTAACTGGTTGTTTCTGTATTGGCCCTGGTATAGATTCGAGGTCAACTGTAGTGGCCCAAGGCCCGTAGGGCCGAGGGCCTATACACCTGATCAAGAATCTATACGGGGCTAATACAGAAACAACCAGTTAATAACACCTTTATTAAATAATTTGACTTATGTTGTTTATACGACAAATATAAGACCTACTAAGCTGGTTCTATACTGACAAATATAAGACCTACTAAGCTGGTTCTATACTGACAAATATAAGACCTGCTCAGCTGGTTCTATACGGACCTTATCATTTTCACATGGTGTTTGAATTCCAGACTCCAGTGTCATTATGCATGTCTAGATGAAACAGTTGAAAACTTCCAATATATCAAAATTATAGAAATCCAACTCAAAGCTCCCAATTTCCTTTGCAAATTGATGCAAGATTTGTTTGGCTTCTTCATTTGTGAAAGCCACAGGCTCACTGTCAACGACAGCCTTGTCAGATGACATGTTTGTAATAATTACATCATAAAGAATTGTAGTATGCGAACATAATGTCGGAACGGAAGTAAGATTGCAAACTGGAACCTATACAGCTTTTTCGGCCCTGGGCCAATACGGACCAAAGCTGTATTGGCCCGGGGCCGAAAAGCTGTATAGATATTAAGCTGGGAAGAGCTACAGGCTGATTAAAACGTATTAGGGCTGTTTTAATCATATTATTTAATAAAACAGTATATAGACAGTGCCCGGTCAATATAATGTTTTTGGGTTTAGATATACAATGACATTAAATATGTCGACTTTGAAGTTGGTTTTATTGATTATAATATAACAAATAGTCCATGGCACTTCGGCCAAATGACAGTTATGGACTGGTCTGTTACCCACAAAATATTATATGGACCTCAGCTTCGCAAAAGAGTGAAAGAGAAGATTACTGGTAGTTCGGTTATTATTATACTGACCACCATTCTTCAGTTAAAAACTGTGTATACGAACTTGCAAAGCTTTCTCCTTTTTTTTCTTGTCAGACCTAGAACTGGTTTGTATATAAACTTACAAAGCTTTCTCCTTTTGTTTCTTGTCAGAACTAGAACTCGTTTGTATATAAACTTACAATGCTTTCTCTTTTTGTTTCTTGTTAGAACTAGAACT
>MJUT01008162.1:44360-59962 GCA_002080005.1 Gigantidas platifrons
AGAACTAGAACTGGTTTGTATATAAACTTACAATGCTTTCTCCTTTTGTTTCTTGTCAGAACTAGAACTCGTTTGTATATAAACTTACAAAGCTTTCTCCTTTTGTTTCTTGTTAGAACTAGAACTGGTTTGTATATAAACTTACAATGCTTTCTCCTTTTGTTTCTTGTCAGAACTAGAACTGGTTTGTCGATTGTACTTTTTTCTTGATGAAGGTGAAGATTTTATTGGCTGTAAAAAATAAAAAGTAGAGATTGTAAGAAATTACATTTAATTAACAACTATTGTTTAATCAAAAAGACACGATTGGATAAAAAATTGGTGTCAAATTTCTTGATATTTTTAATATCACTGATTATTACATAGACACCTGTGAAATACTGTGATTTCCAAGTGAGGTCACAATCAAAACATCCATAAGTGTACGACAATGAAAAACAAGTCCCTACTTAAAAGTCTTACTAGTGCAAACAAAAGGGTAAAATCTGAGTAATTAACATCATACATACTCTTGTATTTTGAATATCATTAGTGAATTATTGCTGTGCTCTGTTACTCATGATTACTTTTCAATATTTGGAATGCAAAAGTAGTTATACATGTATAAAAATTGAGAGGGCTCGGGTGGCTCAATGAGTTAGGTAGTTGGATTACCTAACAACTCATACAAGCCTATCACCAATATGGCGTGGGTTCGCGCCCATCTTTGTAAATTACAAAAAAACTGCACTGGAGCAAGTGATAAAGTTTGCCCATGGAAATATTGCTGAAAGTGGCATTAAACACTAAAAATCAAATCAAATAATAAAAATTGAGATTGTATAACCTTGATTAGATAAATTAAATAATCCACCGATAAATTGTGAGAATATTAATTTCAAACGTGGAAATTATAAAATACTAACACTAGATTGTTTTTCCTCTTCTCCCACCGTAGTTAATGATGTTCCATTGGACTTCCTGTTTGCGGCAGCCTCATTCTGGGGGGTACGACCCATACTTAACACTCGTTTGAATGAACCAATCAGTTTACTGCTTTCCTGTTTAAATCCTGGTACCATTGTCAACCCAAACAATTCTATGTTTTTCTTGTGTAGTTCTGTATGTAAGCATTCTAATAAAGCCCCTCGTGTTCTCTCCTAAATAATTGTAAACAAAACATTCTAATAAAGTCCCTTGTGTTCTCTCCTAAATAATATAAACAAAACATTTTAAATAAGCCCCTCATGTTCTCTCCTAAATAATATAAACAAAAAATTCATATGAATACAATGGTCATGTAACTTTATATTTTTCAAATGTTTACTTTTGTGCTTTTAATCATCAGTATATTTTTGGACCCCAATGGAAACCCAGGGTATAAAAACAGGACCTAAGATGTACAACCTGCTCCAAAAGGGGAGACCACTGATTGAACAGGACAAGTCAAATGGGTTACTGGCCCTAAAACCGTGAAATACACGAGTGCCTTGTGTTAGGAGATTATCACGCTACTTGCTTTTTAAAGACTGTTTACCACAGCCTCTTATGAACAAGAATTTGACAGGAGTGATCGTAGGTGGCTGATTGCAAATTGTAACGTTTTGACCACTTGGCCATTCTACTCTGAGAGTTACATAACATTTATACACAATTCTGAAAAAAAAACCAGAATGCATTAAATTCTTATCCTTTTGAAAATACTGACCTCAAGCTTGGCAAACTGTTCACTTTTATAGCTGGCTTTCTCTGCATTAATGATCTTGGTTAACAAAAACTCACGAAACTCCGGTCCCTGTTAAAAAAAAACAAACAAGAAAATAAATTATCCCCATTTGAAATAAACTTTTTTTTTTCAAAAATACATTTTTATCTTCTTGTTAAACAAGTAATCATCAATGGAAAATTATTTTAACAGATTCAAGCTTTCATATAAAAAAAAACGTCATCTTTCAATTTAAAGAAAAATAAATTCCTATTTTTAACCAACTTAGAAAGGTATTTTAAAATATAATTTCATTATCTTTTTTTATCACTTTAACTGATTAGTGATCACCTTTCATTAAGAGGAGATAATGAAGAAAGCATTTCCATTATCACCATTTGTTTTTCATAGCCTCTAGTTTGACCTGACCGGGGCTTGGACCCACAATCTACTGCACTGGAGGTGAGCATGCTAACCATTTCACTACTGATGCAGTTTAAGTTTTAAAGTGTTCTCACCTTATCAAATATGGCTGAACTGGAAACGCTTGGTCCAAAGAGTGGTACATCACTCCTAGCTGCCACAGATACCTAAAAAAAAACAAAAAAAAACAGGCTTAAATGTTTTGAAAATTAACCCAATAATTCAGTTATATTGTGGCACTCAGTTCTACTGATGGATGTATCCAAAGTATCTGGAGAAAACCACTGATCTTCATTTACAATCTTGATCACATAAAATTGTATCTAGTACACCTTGCCATAAACAGGAGTCAAACTCAGACAACATATTGGATGCTTGTTAATATAAGAAATGAGAGTTTTTGTGATTGTGCTGGCACATTTATTGTCCTAAAAAAAATAACTTTCTGATTTTGATGATTTTTGATTTGATTTTTGGTGTTTAATGCCACTTTCAACAATATTTCAGCTATATCATGGCAACCAGTTTTAGTGGTGGAGGAGGCCGGAGTACCTGGAAAATTAATCAATAATATATATATATAAAATGTATTTCTCAGATGCCAGAATTAGTATAGATACATATATCTAATGAATGAAACAACCTTCTTTACCTTATATTTGGTATGGTCTATATCTAATGAATGAAACAGCCTTGCTTACCTTATATTTGGTATGGTCTATATCTAATGAATGAAACAGCCTTCCTTACCTTATATTTGGTATGATCTATATCTAATGAATGAAACAGCCTTCCTTACCTTATATTTGGTATGGTCTGTATCTAATGAATGAAACAGCCTTCCTTACCTTATATTTGGTATGGTCTGTGTTTGGGTTAATGGGTTGTACCACTATAAAGGAATGTAAGAAGTGAGAGGCAATCATATTTGGCACAAATGGAGTATT
Organism: Gigantidas platifrons; assembly: GCA_002080005.1. Classification (NCBI taxonomy): domain Eukaryota; kingdom Metazoa; phylum Mollusca; class Bivalvia; order Mytilida; family Modiolidae; genus Gigantidas; species Gigantidas platifrons. Next base: position 47,415 of record MJUT01008162.1, read on the forward strand.
TTCTTCCTGGAAAACTATCACTACAATATCGTTTCCTATGTGTCTCTTTCTCTGCAACTATAAATAGAACAAAATTTAATGAAGCATTAAAAAACCCACAAAATTAACATTTAAGAAAAATATAGGTTGATGCTTTTTAGCGCAACATTACAATAGGGTCACCATTATACAGGTGGTTGCTAAATACAGGTTTAATTAATAATGAAATGCACTATTACGAAAAATTAAAATTAAGATCATATACCAGTCATACAAGTTATTGCTTAATAGAGCTGGGAACTAAAAAATGACAAACAAAAAATACCATGACACAGCCAGATCAATTCAAAAATCTAATAGAAAAATCGTAGAAACATAGATGATTGATTTTGATTTTTGGTGTTTAATGCCACTTTCAACAATATTTCAGCTATATCATGGCGACCAGTTTAGTGGTGGAGGAAGCCGGAGTACCTGGAGAGAACCACCGACCATGGGCAAGTAACTGGTAAACTTTATCACTTGCGGCTGCGAGTTGAGTGCACCCTTTTTTGTAATTTACAAAGCCTGGAGCGAACCCACGACATATTTGTGATAGGCTTGTATGAGTTGTTAGATCCAACGACCTAACTCATTGAGCCACCCGGGCCCTACAACTACCTAACTCATTGAGCCACCCGGGCCCCCTAGAAACATAGACAAAATACACAAAGATGGTTTTACTGTCTAATAAATCCATCAGAAAAATGGTTATTTGGAATTTGAAGGGTCCTACTATTGCCAGTTCATGCTCTCAAAGAAAAAACTTGCTAATACACATATAATATATGTGTGAATCTACAATGTGAGTGTTGCTAAGTGCAAAAAAAAATAAATCCTCCAAAATAGGACCACCATTTAGAACATTTTATTAGCTAGAATGGTAAATCATTAAAGTCTTGACCTTTTATATTTTTACTGCTCACTACACATTGTACAATCATTCAGTTAATCCATATTGTTCTATTTTATATTCAACTTCTCATTGTAGCATATATGTTTTTTTGTTTGTTTGTTTTTGTTTTTTTACTTCCGATTTCAGGTATTTTTGTCATTTCTGATTTATATACAAAATATAAACAATTAAATACTTATATTCTAGTATTTTGTGATCTTTCGCTCTTTATTAATGAACCATATCATTACTTCAAGTTATTCAAGAAAACCACCTGTCTGAGATGTCCAAAGTCATGATAACAAAAGTATTTGAATATATTTTCTGTCTAAACGGAACATACGCAGGCTTCTCCCAGCAGCATGATATTGTCATACCTGGGTAACCCTCCTCCTGTCATGTGGTTGACATTTACCTGTTGGGAATCCCCTCCTGCCATGTGGTTGACATTTACCTGTTGGGAATCCCCTTCTGTGAATGGTAGCAGAGTAGAAACATGAAACATAATTTCTTTTTCTTTAAACTGGGTATACACTGACTCTTCTCCTGTTTGGCCTTGTACTGTATCCAAACCTCCCCGGAACCTGAAGATATGAATTAGTTGATTGATTGATTGATTGATTGATTGATTGGTGTTTAATGCCAACTTTAGCAATATTTCATATATAAATTAGAACATTATGAGCTTACACAACAATGTTTCAGGAAAAATGTCTAGGAGTTTCTTGCCACAAAGTTGTTTTTTTAAAACAAAGTAATTCACTCATAACACAAATTGGACTGCACTTTTTAACTTGACACTTACCATCAGAATTTTTGTTTAACTTGACACTCACCCTCGGAAGTTTTTCTAACTTGACACTTACCCTCGGAAGTTTTTTAACTTGACCTTATCTCCTATCATCTGTAAGAATTCATCCATGGCTGAACTGTGATGTAAATTACTAAATAATTCCTCTTCTTTTGTCTGGTGAAACTTTTGGTAAATGATACCTATTTTATAATTGTTTGTTATGTTGTGTTCATCATAGCCTACGATCAACTCTGATCCTTTTGTAGATAAAACTGGATGAAAACGTTCTGTGGCAATTTCTTCACATAAACGCTGAAATAAAATGGTGTATTGTTGTAAACAAAACATGATTTACTTCACTCAGTAAGCTGCAGTTGGTCAGTGATTCTTCCTGATATTCTCAACGAATGAAATTCACAGCAACAATAAATATGAAATACTGTTGAAAGCAGCTTAAACATGTCGTAAACACTTTCCGGTCCTTTCTTCATTCATGACTTATCACCAGGTTTGTAACTAGATTAACACGACGGGTGCCACTAGTGGAGCAGGAACTACTTACACTTCCGGTTTTTAGTGGGGTTTGTGTTACTTGATCTTTAGTTATGTGTTTGCTTTGTAGATCGTTGTTTGTCCTTTTGTACTTTTTCTTTTGGCCATTGTTTTGTCTGCCCTTCGATTTACGGATTCTGATTACCTCCCTTTTATATCTTAGATTTACGGGTTCTGATTACCCCTTTTATATCTTAGATTTATGGATTCTGATTACCCCTTTTATATCTTAGATTTACGGATTCTGATTACCCCTTTTATATCTTAGATTTACGGATTCTGATTACCCCTTTTATATCTTAGATTTACAGATTCTGATTACCCCTTTTATATCTTAGATTTACGGATTCTGATTACCCCTTTTATATCTTAGATTTACGGATTCTGATTACCCCTTTTATATCTTCAAACTCTTCTTTACCTATTCTCGATCGGTAAGTCAGTAACTTGCAATATGTCAGTGGTTTTTCCCAGTGTCCTCAACGAATCAATATTACAGAACAATATATTTGAACCTTTAATCTATCCTTGATTTATTTTTAGATTGTACCAGTCTTTCCCAGAGTATAAATAAAACCTTATAATTCATGTTATTTTCCTTACATGTAACAGTGATATGGTGCTAACAGACACATGCTTTAGTTTCACATAATTCTCGTTTCCTAAGATTATTTAATATAAGAATAATAGACAGTAGGTACATTTTTTATTTGACCTTGACCTTCTAAACTGATTTACAAATGATACAGGGGGCCGTCGTGGTCGTGACCACATGGTAGTTGGATTTACAACTACCTGTGCAATCAGTGGCTATCACCACTAACGTTGAGAGTTCAAATCCCGCTCATGGCATGGTGTACTCAATACATTATGTGCTAAAGTTTGTCAGTGGTTTTCTCCGGTTTCCTCCACACATAAAACTGACCGCCACGATATAACTGAAATATTGTTGAAAGTGGCGTTAAGCAACTAACCCTTACTACAGAAATATAAACTTATCTTATTCTTTATTAGATCCTACAAATTTATCTTGTAAGCAGAGTTATCTCCCTTACCTTAGCAACTTTGACAGGATTTGGAACATTATCTAATTCTTCCATAGAGACAAGTCTATGTTGTGTACTAGATTTTAACCTCAGAAGAACTCTGAACTGTTCTTTACTATCTGTATTTTCTTCTTTCATGGACATCACAATAGGACCCACATTCTCATCTAAGGCGTAATAGTCAAAATGTTCCTGAAGTAAGACCACAAATTAAACATGGTTAAAATTTTGAACAAATAGATCTGTTTAATTCCATCGAAATTCAGAACAATTGTTAAATAAATATTACAACTTTTGTTTTCTTTTCAATTTTTCTTTTTCTATTTCATTGTTTCAGACGGGGTCGTAGTGGTCATGATCGCATGGTTGTTGGGTTTCAAACTACCTATGCAATTAGTGTCTATCACCACTGAAGTTGCGAGTTCAAATTCTATTCAGGTGAGGTGTACTTGATACAACATTATGTGATAGTTTGTCAGTGACTTGCAGCAGATTGGTAGTTTTCCCCAGGTACTCCGGTTTTCATTCACCAATAAAACTGACAGCCACAATATAACTGTGAAATATTGTAAAAAGTGGTGTTAAACACCATAACCCTAACTTTTGATTCAGGAAAGTTTTATTTTATTTTATTTTATACTATTTCATTATATGTTATTGTATGATGTTTCACTTTTACACTGCACCACGTCCTGTTTATAAAGTTAGAAGAAACGTTACATTACACAAATCGTTAAAAAAGAGAAATACCTTTATAGTATTATGATATAAGGTTTAAAATACCAACCTTTCCAAGAAAATGGTCTCTATAGCAATGGGCTACTTCATTCTGTTCTATTTGGACTGTTGAAAGATTTGGGTCTGAACCCATTGGAGTACCGTCTTCTCCGATGGGACTTTTATGACCATGACCTTCTATCCAGTACCCTCCACTCTCTGGTAGTATTATCATAGGATAAGGTCCTTTCTTGCTTAAAATCTACAATTAAATATTTTAATAAAAATAATTTTAGGTAAGGAAGCAATACTTTGTAATATACAGTCAAACCTGACCATGCAGTCATCTCTATTAAGCAGTCACCTTTTTCTTGTCCTGTCATAGAAAAGTTCATAATATAGGCTTGACTGTACCTATACATCCATGTCATTATTTTAATGTTACAAGTATATTATTGTCATTAGGAAGACTTAGATGGTAAACCTATGTTGCCAATTTCTCTAGATGATCCATTCTTGATCACTTCTTCAGTATTCTCTAATGTTTAGTTAAAAAGCTACACGTCTTTGTTCTATGTCTTGTGTACAACGTTGCCAATTTCTCTAGATGATCCATTCTTGATCACTCCTTCGGTATTCTCTAATGTTTAGTTAAAAAGCTACACGTCTTTGTTCTATGTCTTGTGTACAACGTTGCCAATTTCTCTAGATGATCCATTCTTGATCACTTCTTCGGTATTCTCTAATGTTTAGTTGTATATTTGACTATAGTCGTTTCTATGTCTTGTGTACAACGTTGCCAATTTCTCTAGATGATCCATTCTTGATCACTTCTTCGGTATTCTCTAATGTTTATTGTATATTTGACTATAATAGTTTACATAGAATAAATGCATTAAGCATAAAGTTCACAAATTAGGACTCGCCATTCTCTACAACAACACTGTTCACTCACTGGCACGATATTTTTAGGAGGTATACTACTCAAATGTTGAGAACACTTACATGACCACATCGTTTCACTTACAGGGGAGGTTTGGGCCTGTCACTTTTGACAGAAGTGCCTGTACCAATCCAAGACATATATATGTGTATTAGGCGTATCCATTGTGCCTGTGATTGACGGTGTGGTATTCTTGGGTTTTTTCCCCCCGTTTAATTACATTATATTAATTAAATATCCTACCTCCTCGACTGTTTCAAATGTTTTCTTCTGTTCTGTTGGTGTAACACATGGTGGAGTCTGTAAACAGAGACAAATTTATTTATATTTCTTTAACAACATTTAACATGGTGGAGTCTGTAAACAGAGACAAATTTATTTATATTTCTTTAACAACATTTAACATGGTGGAGTCTGTAAACAGAGACAAATTTATTTATATTTCTTTAACAACATTTAACATGGTGGAGTCTGTAAACAGAGACAAATTTATTTATATTTCTTTAACAACATTTAATTTTTTTTTTTTAAATCTATATAGTTTGTGCCTGAAGTAATGTCATATATACAGTAGTCCCTCTTTTATAAGGCCACCCCTCTTGCAATGAAAAAGTGGCCTATAAAAGAGGTGGCTTCTCTAGAGGGGGAACAATTTAGTAGAGTTGTATTATCTCAATGCATCTGAAAACGGGTCTGATAAGAAGGATGGTCTTTAGTGACAGTGGCCCTATAAGAGGGGTACTACTGTGTTGGTATACATGGCCTTTCATAGTTTTAAAAGAAGTTTTTTTCTAAATTAAACATTGTAAATAAGTCCAATGCTAGCAATTTTTTTAGCACAGAAAAAAAAAAGACAGGTGGTAAATATCTTCATAATACAGTGAAACCTGTCTAAACCGAACCCCGAATAAATTGGAAACCTGTCTAAACCAAACCCTGAATAAACTGGAATCCTGTCTAAACTGAACCCCGAATAAACTGGAATCCTGTCTAAACCGAACTCCGAATAAACTGGAATCCTGTCTAAACTGAACCCTGAATAAACTGGAATCCTGTCTAAACTGAACCCCGAATAAACTGGAATCCTGTCTAAACTGAACCCCTAATAAACTGGAATCCTGTCTAAACTGAACCCCGAATAAACTGAAATCCTGTCTAAACTGAACCCCGAATAAACTGGAATCCTGTCTAAACTGAACTCCAAATAAACTGGAATCCTGTCTAAACTGAACTCCAAATAAACTGGAATCCTGTCTAAACTGGAATCCTGTCTAAACTGAACCCCGAATAAACTGGAATCCTGTCTAAACCGAACTCCGAATAAACTGGAATCCTGTCTAAACCGAACTCCGAATAAACTGGAATCCTGTCTAAACTGAACCCCGAATAAACTGGAATCCTGTCTAAACCAAACTACGAATAAACTGGAATCCTGTCTAAGCTGAACTCCGAATAAACTGGAATCCTATCTAAGCTGAACTCTGAATAAACTGGAATCCTGTCTAAACCAAACTCCGAATAAACTGGAATCCTGTCTAAGCTGAACTCCGAATAAACTGGAATCCTGTCTAAACTGAACATTAAATAAGTCTCATTGTTAATTTAACCTGTATAAACCAAACACCTGTCTATTCCTAACACAAAAGGTAAAGGTTTGGTTTAGACAGGTTTTACTCTACATACTTTCAAAGTCGACAGTTATATACATTTTTTGTACATTCTCCAGTATTTTTATTTAATTCTAATTAATACAATTGTTAAAAGAATTCCTCAATTTTCAATTAAGCAGGCATATGCATTATATTGGCAGAATAATGTGAGGAATTCACAAGCTATCCAAATCATGTAAGGAGCAAGTTCACCTAGCTAGTTCTGTTAGGTAGATAATAAGTATCTGTCCGTTACAAGAGGCTCAGTCATTTACAGCTCTATATACAACCTAATTCAGATTACATCTCTGCACCTGCTCTTTTTCTTGCTTGGTCTCTGTGTTGGCCAGCGAACAGGCAAAACATTTTTTAAAATAGAACAAGTGCAGAGATATAATTTTAATTATATTGTCTCCATTAAATGTATAATGGTAAGTAGCAAGTCCCAAACAAATTAAAATTTTATTTTTTAGTAAATCCGAGTCATTAATCTTCACTGACAGGTCTAATGCCATAAAAATCAAAAACAATTTCTCAACAAAAAAAAGAAAAAAATAAGAAGATGTTTTAGGTAGCTTTTAATCATTGCTAAATCAATATACTGTATCAAATTATATAGAGAGATTTTAGCAACAAATATATAGTAAGTAATATGGATTGCCTATTAAGATCTAGACCTCAGTTAAATACAGTCAAATCTGTATTAAGAGGTCACCTTTCAAACAAAGAAAAGGTGGCCTCATAAGACAGGTGACCTCTTAAAAGAGGTGTAATTCATATGAAATTTTCTATCACAGGACAAGAAAATGGTGACCTTTTAATACAGATGACTGTTTAATAGAGGTGACTGTTTAATAGAGGTGACTGTTTAATACAGGTGACTGTTTAATAGAGGTGACCACATGGGCAGGTTTGACTGTAATTGTTGCATGGTTTCCTGTTTTTTAGAAACTCGTAATTTTTAATGGTGAGTAGGTAGGACAGGATTTGCTTGATCTTTTTTTCATCAAAAGCCGAAAAACAATTTTGAATTATTAAAAAAAAAATATTCTTAAAATTAAATCAAATTTTGGTTATTATTGAAAGTTACAATAAATCTTCATCGTGGTTATAGGTATGTTTCATGTCATGTTGATGTCATTATATCCAACATAATAACATTAATGTAGCCATCGTCATTGTCCTATATTAATATGAACAGTGTTGTAATGGTTAGCGTCCTCACCTCGAGTGCGGTAGATCGTGGGTTCGAGTCTGGTCGGGTAATACCAAAGACTATAAAATTGGTATTTGCTGCTTCTCCGCAAAGGACGCAGCACTAAGGAGAAAGAGCAAAGACTGGTAAGCTAGGAATCAGAATAATGTGTCCGAGTGGAGCGACATGTCTACCCACGGACTGTTGTTTCAGTGAGCTAGCACTATAAAATTCCAACTCTGCATGTTGGTCTAGTTCAAAGCTGACATCGTCATCATCTCATTAAAAATTAACTTGTTCTCGATATAACTGAAAAATTGCTTCATAGGCATTAAACAACAATCACTCACTCACTTCTATATTAATATGCCAAACTGTCAAATCTTCTATTTGTATCTATAAATAATCGTAATATGATTGATGCTAACTCTCCTTTTAAATTACTCTGAGTTCCTACGACAGCCTATGACAGTGATAAACCACATCACATGAAGATTTTATCAACAATTTGAAAATCAAAATAAATGGATAGATTTGAATTGTCACAGCTAGAGTAAGATTGTCTGTCTTGATGTAATTTTGTTTTAATGAATACAAATGAGACAGAGACGGGAGAAGAATATAAAGTATTACAGATGGTATGATCTGATTACCAGATCTTGACAACAGCACAACAAACTACTGTGAAACCTTCCTATCAAGTCACCTCTATTAAACAGTCACCTGTATTAAAAAGTCATCTTTTTCTTGTCCTGTCATAGAAGGTTCCATATTATATGATTTGATCCTCTTTTAAGAGGTCACCTGTCTTATAAGGCCACTTTTTCTTTGTCCCAACAGTAACCTCCTAATACAGGTTTGTATATATATAGTCAAACCTGTATTAAGAGGTCACCTTTAAAACAATGAAAAAGTGGTCTTTTAAGACAGGTGACATCTTAAAAGAGGTTCAATTCATATCAAATTTTCTATGACATGACAAGAAAAAGGTTACCTTTTAATACAGGTGGCTGCTTAATAGAGGTGACCACATGGGCAGGTTTGACTGTATGGACTTAAATTTGCAACACATCCACATCCACACACATATACAAGAGACCTCATAACAAATATTACATGCACAATACAAGATATAATTATATGGCCCAAAATCATCAAATCATGCACACATGTTTAAAGGGGAGATAACTTTATCAAATCATGCACACATGTTTAAGGGGGAGACAACTACAATTAAAACACATGACATGCAAACAATTCAGACCTGGAGAGATACTGGTAAAGCACAACGCTGATCTTCCAGACGTCTACTTTGATATTTTAGCAGTAGTTCATAGAAATCAGCTCCCTAGAAGAGGATGCATGTACAAACACATTGTAGTCAGTGAGTGAGATATATATAGTGTTCTTAAGCCTCATAACATGTGAAAGCAAGTCAAAATTCCAAAGGAGATGATTAGTGTTCTTAAGCTTCATAACATGTGAAAGCAAGACAAAAATCCAAGAGAGATAATTAGCATTCTTAAGCTTCATAACATGTGAAAGCAAGTCAACATTCCAAGGGAGATAATTAGTGTTCTTTAGCTTCATAACATGTGAAAGCAAGTCAAAATTCCAAGGAAGATAATTAGTGTTCTTAAGCTTCATAACATGTGAAAGCAAGTCAAAATTCCAAGGGAGATAATTAGTGTTCTTATTTGACCTTTACCCTTTATTACGTCTCTAATCATCACATGATGGAAAATGAAATTTTGAATATTTTGAATATTGTCTAGTTTCAAATTTGATATCTACGTTTTTATTTCTATCACTGGGTCGATACCACTACCGGTGGACTATTAGTCCCCGAGGGTAACATACACATAGTAGTCAGTGTTTCTATCACTGGGTCGATACCACTGCTGGTGGACTATTAGTCCCCAAGGGTAACATACACATAGTAGTCAGTGTTTCTATCACTGGGTCGATACCACTGCTGGTGGACTATTAGTCCCCAAGGGTAACATACACATAGTAGTCAGTGTTTCTATCACTGGGTCGATACCACTGCTGGTGGACTATTAGTCCCCGATGATATCATACACCCAGTAGTCAGTGTTTCTTTCACTGGGTTGATACCACTGCTGGTGGACTATTAGTCCCCGAGGGTAACATACACATAGTAGTCAGTGTTTCTTTCACTGGGTCGATACCACTGCTGGTGGACTATTAGTCCCCGAGGGTAACATACACATAGTAGTCAGTGTTTCTTTCACTGGGTCGATACCACTGCTGGTGGTCTATTAGTTCCTGGAGGGTATCATTAGCCCAGTTAAGTCACTGCTTTGGTACTGACATGATTTATTAGATATATTTTTTTATTGAAATGTACAGTTATTAAATAATGTGATTATTATTAAATCTAAGGTTCTCCTCGTCAGGCACGGCTGACCTTAGGTGATCTTGGCTATCCTGTTTTGCCCTTTGGTTTTCATTCTCCCAAAGATTTTTAAATTATTCGTCTTTGAGCGTACCTGATGAAGGTTATTCCAGAAATGTGTCATGTGCACTCAATTTGATATCTACGTTATTATTCAAATTGATTTGGAAAATAGAAAAAAAAATACCTCTTTCACTGAAAAATGTTCTTATAACAATAAATCTTCACCATCAACTCTTTCTTTACCAAAAATGTTAGAGTGGATATTGTCTGACTTAACTAAGAAGCATTGTAAAAATCTTAAACCTAGACTACGTATCAGAACCATGTCAAAATGTCTGAAACAATAATCTTAAGAAAGCCAAAGAAATACAATATACAGTGTTAGTTCTAAGGCATGCTGTCGTACGTGAGAATTCTTATAAGATCTTTGTCTGTAACAATATTATACGAGTGTGTTACTACATGTACTATCCTAAACATTTAAATTTCTTTTGTTTTGTTTGAGTTTGTCAAGTGAGTGATTGTTGTTTAACACTTTGTTGTAGTGAGTTTTTTTACTTTATTTTTACTTTTTGCTTTATACTAGACCAGTACTCTTTATACTAGACCAGTACTCTTTATACTAGACCAGTACTCTTTATACTAGACCAGTACTCTTAGTTTTAGGATTTATTTAGTGCTCACTGAAACAATAATTCATGGGTAGACAGTGTTACTCTGACACATTATCGTGACTCTGAGCTAACTAGTCTTACTCTTACATCACAATGCTGCATGTTATTTTTATATTATAAACAAATATCTTCAATATCATATGAAGATATAACGATATCAACGATTCTACAGAAAATTTTTAAAAAGAAGAATTAATAGCAGTCTTTGCCTTCATTTTTTTTTTGCCTATTTTCCCGAAAGAAAAATTTAGAAAAATGTTCTATTTATTAAAATAATAACGTAGATATCAAATTTAGTGCACACTACATGTTTCTGTAATAACCTTCATCAGGTACGCTGAAAGACGAAAGATTGGAAAACCAATCAAACCAATTCTTTCATAATTTTCACTTGTCCGAACCCCGTTTTACTTGTCCCGGGCTTCGGGCAAGTGGGTTAGCGCGAATATAGAAATGTAATATAGAAAATGCTTTATACTTGTATGATTTTAAATATTTAACAAATCGTCAATTCCATGAACAACCAACACAACATGAAAATAATGATTTGGAAAGTTATTAAAATGATGTAACAGACAGTGACAGCATACAGATAATGGCTTTAAGACCTCTCATAAATAGATAGAGAAAATGGATTCTTCATTTAACTTGTCTGAAAAGTGATAAAATTAGTCTATTTACTTGAAAGATGTAGAGACAAAATATTAACGATCGTAATATAGTAAAAACTTGCTATTTTACAGATTATGAGAGGCTAACAATTTACTGTACTTCAAATTAGCCAAACATTCCAGTTATGTGAAGTGTGCCAAGCTCATCAGAATTACAAAAGGAGAGTAATTTTACGAGTTATTGGAGAAAATGACTACTGGTAATCAGAGATTGAAATAACGAGCTTTAACTGTATAACTGATAACAGCACTAATGTTAACACTCTTCTGTTGTAAAACGTACACCAATTTGTGACAGATGAACATATTAAACAACAAAATCATTTTAAAGTTAGTTTTAATTTGTGAATTTTCAATCTCTAAATAAGAAAACAGAACCATAAAACTATGGTTAGAATATCAGTTTACTCTTGTACATCTCAGTATTGACCACTTAACTGGGGCAAAATGGTTGGCTTGGTTTGATGATGTTAACGCCACTTTCAACAATATTTCAATTATATCATGGCGGTCAGTTTTATTGGTGGAGGAAACAAGAGGACCCGGAGAAAACAACCAACCTGTCGCAAGTTACTAACAAACTTGATCACATATGTTGTACACCTCACACTGATCTAGATTAGAACTCACAACATCAGTGGTGATAAGTACTGAGTGATTGCATAGGTAGTTGTAATTCCAACAAGCATACGATCACGGCCACGACGGCCCTAATAGATATAGGTGTAACTTAACAAGAGAGACTATCCTACATTACAACTAGACACAATTTAAAAGCAAAGGAACTGTTTTTATTGCTGTGTTACATTTCACAGTCAAAGTAGGGTCTTCAACAATGATCACAGCTCATACCCTTAAAATGAGCTTGTTTATTGCTGTGTTACATTTCACAGTCACAGTAGGTCTTCAACAATGATCACAGCTCATACCCTTAAAATGAGCTTGTTTATTGCTGTGTTACATTTCACAGTCA